>CM035195.1:11072185-11133583 GCA_020233015.1 Callinectes sapidus | reverse complement strand
CACCTACCCTTCCAGACCATTCTATGCCTCAATGCTTCTGTGTGGGAAACTATGCTTTTTGATGTCTCTTTTGCAGGTAGCTGCACTTAATTTTATGTCTGCAAATCACTTCTCTGCCACGAGTCACTTCCCTATGAGAGACACCATGCTGCCTCGCCACATCAGTAATTGTGTTGTTATCATCATGGTCAGACGTTTGCGCTCTGCCAGGACCTGAACTTTGAATGAAGGCAGCCGTCTTCCCGTTATCCTGGTATGGAGCGGAAAGGTTTTGCCTCGGGCTGTTATCCGTTTAGGAGCTGGCTGCAACGTCACCTTGTTATCCTTTTAGGAGCAGGGGAGTGCCCGTTCTGGTGCACTGAGAAGAGAGTTTACGACTCTCGTTCTCCTTGACAATCAGACAGTTTCACTCTTGCCTCCTGCCCGGCAACATGTCTGACGTGCCGTCGCCGAGTTGGGGGTCTGCACCCACTCACGAGCAGCGTAAAGGCAAAGGAACTTCTAGAAAGGACTCCTCCAGGACTGGAAAGAGCTCTACCAGCGGGAAACGTTCATGTCGGGACCTTACAATTGGAGTCACTAGCGACTCGGAGCAGGATGTTTACAGGCCTTCCCCTACTGTAGCTAGGGCTTCTACTTCTCGGGAAGAGGCCTGTGCTCCACCCTGGAATGCGGTTATGGAGGTTTTGGCTGGGTTACGTGCAGATTTGGAGGAACTGAAGAAGGACAGGGACATGGCACCAGATGGCAGTGGTGTCGCCGGCCATGTTGTAGACACGCCCCCTTCGGTGACCGTAGGGAATGATGCCAGCCCAAGTTTCTCTGGCTTTCACGCTGTACAGGACCCGGACGATGTCGCTCAGGAAGACTTACCCATGGATAGTGTCCTCATGCAGTGTGCTAAGCTTTATGGCCCAGTGGATGACCTTTCAGAAGGGATTGACAATAATGTTGCTGACATGGTCAATCATGTGTTTGAAAGTGGCATGCGTGACGATGAATACAAGGAGATTATGGAGGCTGATGTTGTGAAGAGGCCGAGCAACTGTCCGGCTTTGGCACCTGTTGAGTGTAACACACAGGTGTGGGATGCGCTGAAACCAGACGCAAGAAAGGCTGACTTTCGCATGAAGGAGGTCAGTAAGGACATAGTTAAGGCTGCCATGATTATCACCAAGTCACTCACTGTTCTGGATAAGGTTACCCAGGAGGACAGCCTGGAGGTGGCCAACGAAATACATATGCTTAATGGTGCTCTGGCTTTACTTGGCCATGCAAACCACAGGAACAACTTGACACGGAGATTCATCATTAAGCGAGAGATAAATGAGAAATATGTGCATTTGTGTGCTGATAAGGCCCCGATGACTAGATTCCTTTTCGGGGATGATGTTTCTCAGTCTGCCAAGGCCATTGAGGAGTCAGAGAGGCTAAAGACAAAATTCATGGCCAAGAAACAGTTACCTACTTGGAGGTTCGGTGCTGGACGAGGCAGAGGCTACATTGGGAGAGGACCCTCACGGGATGTTTCGTCTAGGTACCACCCCTAGAGCCACCGCGCTTCTAGCCAGAGGCTGGACCACAGACAGAATTTCCCACGGCAGGCTTCGGAGGCAAAAAACTCCAGGGGCCGGGGGCCCAACAACCCCCGGCAATAAATGAGGTAAGACTTGATTTTGAAGCAGACAGACTTCAACATTTTGTGCATGAGTGGCGAAAGTTGACAAATGACCCTCACATTCTTGACATTGTGGCACATTGTCATTTGGATATAAATGTTGATGATATCAGTCACCTATTTTCTGAGGATATTACTTATGTGTTTAGTGAGGAGAAGAGTTGCATTGTTTCTCAAGAGGTTGACAAGCTTTTAGACCTTGGGGTTATTAAGCTGACAAAAAGACAGGAGGGACAGATCTTATCCCCTGTTTTTCTACGTCAGAATAAGGATGGTGGTTTTAGAATGATACTGAACTTGGAAAAACTAAACAGGCACATTGATTACAAACATTTTAAAATGGAAAATTTCGAGCAGGTGGTTCGCCTTGTCAACAGGGGTGATTACATGGCCTCTGTGGACCTAAGACATGCGTACTACTCTGTCAGGATTGCTGAGGAGCAGCAGAAATTTCTTTGTTTTAGGTGGCAGGGCAAGATCTATCAATTTACCTGCCTTCCAAATGGGGTTTCTGAAGGGCCTCGCCTATTTACTAAGCTAATGAAACCTGTTTTTGCTACTTTAAGATAGCGGGACTACACCATTACAAGTTACATAGATGACACTCTTATTACCCACAGTTCACTAGAAGGATGCTATGAGCTACTTCAGCAGGTGGGTTTCTGTGTTAATGTGAAAAAATCTGTCTTTGTGCCCACGCAGCATTTGGAGTATTTGGGAAACATCATTGACTCTGTGTCAATGACAGTTATTTTACCTGACAGGAGGAGAGAGAAAATAGTTCAATGCTGCACACACCTTTTTCATCAGAGTCGTGACACAATCAGGAATGTGGCCAAAGTGATTGGTTACTTGGTTGCAGCAGTTCCTGCGGTTGATATGGGGAAACTGCATTACAGGTATCTGGAGATGGCAAAAGTCTCAGCATTGCAGCGGTCAGGCAGTAACTTTGACAAGTGGATGAACATCACGCCTGACATGAAGAAAGATCTCCTTTGGTGGATCAATAATGTTGCAGTGCAGGACAGGAAAATTTTTAGAACTGGGGCAGAGTTAGACCTTTACACTGATGCCTCCAACTTGGGTTGGGGTGGATGCCTTAATGGCCAATGTATTAATGGCAGATGGGCCGCGACTGAAGTGGAGTTGCATATAAACTTAAAGGAACTAAAAGCCATCCTATTTGCTGTGAAGTCCTTTGCCCATCTACTCAAAGGAAAGCACATTAAGGTGTTTTGTGACAATGCCACAGCAGTAGCTTATGTCAATCAAATGGGGGGCACAAAATCACCAGCCTGTAATGACATCTGTCGGGACCTCTGGGGTTGGTGTGCAGAATACAATGTTTGGATTACGTGTTCTCACATCCCAGGAAGTGAGAATTCTATGGCGGATGCAGCTTCAAGACAGTTTAATGATAGACATGAATGGCAATTAAATGTGGGAATTTTTAGAGAGCTATGCAACATCTTTGATGTCCCCAGCATTGATCTGTTTGCTTCTAGGTTAAATAACCAGGTTCCTCGTTTTTGTTCTTGGCGTCCTGACCCAGAGGCAGAACACTTTGATGCTTTCACCATAACTTGGTCACAGTTTCCTCTGGTCTACATTTTCCCTCCATTTGCTCTGATTGGCAGATGCCTTCAAAAGATGCGTGCAGAGATGGCGAGAGGGTGGTTCATAGTGCCCTTATGGCCATCACAACCTTGGATGGGAACCCTCCTGAAGGTGCTCATCAGGGAGCCACGGTTAATCATGGGGAGGAAGGACATTCTGCGGCATCCGTCTTCAGAGGACGAACACCCAGTCATGAGGCACACCCGGTTGATGGCATGTCTCTTGTCCGGTGACACCTGCGAGCAAGAGGCATTTCGAATGCGGGTACGGACATCATCATGGCCTCCTGGAGACCAGTGACACAAAAAAATTATCAGACACATGTCACCAGATGGATACAGTTTTGTGACAGAGGGCATATCAATCCCCTTACTCCAAATTTAACAGATGTCATACATTTTTTATCTGTCACCTTCCACAGGGGTGTTGCCTATGACTCAGTCAACACAGCACGGGGAGCCCTCTCTTCCCTTGGCATCGTGGTGGATGGGTGTCGAGCTGGAAATCACCCTCTTGTTAATAGGCTTTTGAGGGGAGTCTTCAACCTGAAACCACCTAAGCCACGTTACACACAGACCTGGGATGTCAAGTTGGTACTGGAACAGCTGCATACTCTGGAACCGTTATGCAACCTTACGCTAAAAGAACTCACTTTGAAATTAGTCATGTTGATGGCACTCACGCAAGCTGCCAGAGTGCAAATGTTACATTTGTTAGTGTTGGACAATATTGGCTTTAGTGAAACCTCTATTTGTGTATCATTAGGAGACAACATTAAGCAGTGTCGCCCAAATTTCAATGTAAAATTTGTGGAATTTACAGCATACGCTACAGATAGGAGGCTATGTGTTTGTGAGACATTGAAAGTGTACATTGAGAGGACTGCTCAATTTTGGGCTGGTGTGGATCAGATGAAAGGGCCTTTATTCCTTAGTTTTGTGAGACCCCATAAACCTGTCACTAGAGACACTATTGCTCGGTGGATTAGAATTGTGCTGCACAGGTCAGGTGTGGACACCAGGTTGTATTCAGCTAGCAGTGTTAGGCATGCTGCAGCGTCGAGGGCAAAGGCCATGGCGGTGCCAATTGCACATATCTTGGCAAAGGCTGGGTGGGAAACCACTTTTGCCAGGCATTACGACAAAGAGGTTCTTAGGGACATTGACATTTTCCAAGAAGGGGTACTGGGTTAATGTGAACCCCCTTTGTTTGCACAGAAACTTTTTGGTTGGCTACATACATATGTACTGAGTATGTATCTTCGTCACTATATGTTATTTTGTTTCTCGTATGTTTTCTTTCCCCATTGCACATCCTCATTTCCATGTTTCTGTACTCCACCCACATGGCTTCAAAATCTCATAGGGAAGTGACCCATGGCAGAGAAGTGATTTGCAGACATAAAATTGTAGAAGTACATGAGACTTTTAACTCAGGTCAGTTGAAATGTGCTTCGGATTTTATGATGCAAATCATCTCTGCCACAGGGGAGCTTTCATATGCCCTCCACTCCCTCCCTACGCTATATGGCACCGCATACTTGGCCTGTTACGTGGGTTTGCTTTGACTTCTCTTTTCTCATGTGGGTGGCCGTACACTTTAACCCTTAAATGACGGTGATCGTTCATGTAAGCGCGGCCCGCACTGTCTCGTCGCGCGGTGATCGTTCATGTAATCAGCATTTTTCCCGCGCGCCGTTTCAAATCAGGCGCGGACTTTTTCTCCCTAAATGATTGACTAGTCATATGGCAACACTTCTCAATGTGGGAGGAGTTATCAGGATCCTCCTGCTACACACCAGACCAAATTTCCCTGCCATCGAGGTGACATCTGGCAGCTCCCAAGTACGCGTCGGGTAGAAAGACCACTCTAGCTGAGATGATAAATTAGGCTGCTGATATCAGTGATTTATTAGGGATTGATTTAGAAGATATTGATGATAGTGAGTGGAGTATGGAGTCAGAAGAGAGTGAAGAGAGTACTTCTGATGAGGATGAAGATGGAGAAGAAATTATGAGGGCAGCAGTGGATGCAGCCTCATCATAGTCTGGTGAATGCCATCGGACATATTGGCCGTGAGCAATGTGTCCCAGAGTGTGTGTCGCTGGACATGGTGTGGCCACTGTGATGCATGGAGCGTGACTGAATTGCTTGCCTTGACCAAGTCACCAAGCAAAGTTGTCAAATTATTGCACTTGCCGTCTTTTTTATTTGTAATAATAGTAATGGTAATAAATATGGAAAAAATAATAATACAATTATGTTATTTAGCTCTGATAAAAAAAACAGGCAAGGAAAGATACATTCATGAGAGAGAGAGAGAGAGAGAGAGAGAGAGAGAGAGAGAGAGAGAGAGAGAGAGAGAGAGAGAGAGAGAGAGAGAGAGAGAGAGAGACTGAGCGAGCGAGCGAGGGAGAGAGAGACCAAGCGCCCGGGGGTACCTTTCTACCCAGAGCCTCACATCAAGCCCCGCCCACATAATTATTTGACACGCTATAACTTGACTCTCAGATGGCACTGTGTGCTAACAAACACATCAATGCAATCAGCATCAAAAGGAGGCATAGATCTATAAAACTGGAATTGTTCTGTAACATTTAAGAGGTACTGTATATTACCCGGAAAATGGAGCAGAAACCTCACTGAGCACCCCGTCATTTAAGGGTTAAAGTCTGACGTGGCGAGGCGGCATGGTGTCTCTCATATGAAAGCTCCCCTGTGGCAGAGGTGATTTGCATCATAAAATCCGAAGCACATTTCAACTGACCTGCGGTAAGTCTCATGTACTTCTACAATTTTCTTCTATGACCTCTTGTTTCTCTCACGTTCAATTTATATAAGTCTCCTCTATCTATATTTTCCATTCCATTCAGCAATCTGAAGAGTATAATCATGTCTCCTCTTTCTCTTCTCTTTTCCAATGTTGTGAGCTCCATCCTAGCTAGTCTTTCCTCATAAGGCAAATCTTGTAATTCTGGTGTTATCTTGGTAGCTGCTCTCTACACCCGTTCCAGTTTCCCTATAATAAGAATATCGTTTAAAGAAATGATGAGGAAGATAATTACATCTATGATAAGACCGAGGCTGGAATATGCAGCCATGATCTGGTCACTTCATGAGAAGAAACATATTATGTTACTTCTCATGAGGTGACCAGATCACGACTGCATATTCCAGCCTCGGTCTTATCATAGATGTAATTATCTTCCTCATCATTTCTGTAAACGATGTTCTTATGTTTCTTAGTAGGTTGACTGTTTCACTTACAACCTTATTAATATGATGTTCTGGTGATAAATCCTCTGCAAATATTACTCACAAATCTTTTTCCTCTGAGGTCTCATTTATAATTTCATTTTTCATTTTATAGTTATAGGTGCACCTTCTGTTGCTTTTTCCGAATTCCATCTTTTTGCACTTCCTAAAATAAAATTCCATTTGCCATTGGTTACTCCATTCACATACCTTATCTAGGTCTCTTTGCAGTTCTTCACATTTCTCCATATCTTTCACTTTTCTAAAATAATTAGCATCATCAGCAAAAAGACTCCCATAACTGGTTACATTTTGAACCATATCATTAATTAAACTGCAAACATAATTGGTGCTAACACTGATCCATGTGGGACTCCACTTAAAACTGAGCTCCACATTGATGGGTGGTCCCTTATTACAGTTCACATCTCTCAGTTTTCCAAAAAGTTCTTCATCCATTCCATCAACTTCCCATTAATACCTCCAATCTTTTCCAGTTTCCATAGGAGTCTTTTGTGTGGTACCTTATCAAACGCTTTCTTTAGATGAAGATAAATGCCGTCTACCCAACCATTCCTTTCCTGCATTGTATCAATCACTCTTGAATAATAGCATAATAAGTTAGATGTGCAAGATCTGCCCTATCTAAACCCAAACTGATAGTTTGTGAGGATTCTATTATCTTCCAGAAACTTGGTCCATTTATCTTTTACTATCTTTTCACAAATTTTAGCAACCACGCTCGTCAACAACACTGGTCTGTAATATGATGGATTTTCAGCATTTCCTCCCTTTTCCAGTCCTGTGGAACTGTTCCATGATTTATGGAGGTACAAATTATGTTGTGTAGTTTATCTTTCAGTTCATCCCTGCACTCTCTCAGTATCCACCCTGACACTCCATCTGGTCCTGTAGCTTTCCTACCGTTGAAACTTTTGAGTACAGAGAACCCCCATTTCTTCGGACTTCAATTCTTCGGTCAATGTCCAGGGTTTGGACAATTGTCCAATGTAGCTGTGTTTGTCCAAAGAATGACAACTTTGACTGGTAGGTGGCTCTCGCAGCAGAGGATGTGGGTGACAGACGAGTTTCCTGCCAGTTTTTCACCCACCACGCCAGTGCAACAATTCAGGAATAATTTGTGCCATAATTTTGCATTATTTACCCATCCATCATGCCACCAACAGCCCCGAAGGTGACCAAGTGACCAAGGGCATCAAGGGTCACTCTGAATGTGGAACAAAAGCTGGAATTAATACGAAAACTTTGAAAGTGGACGTACTGTGACCCAGATCTGTCTGGAATATGGTTGTAAGAAGCAGATGGTCTCAGATATAAAGAAGAGCAAGGAAAAATTAAGAGCCTATGCTGCAAATATTGTGTGGAAGGCAATAAATATAAGACTGGAAAATGCAGGGCTAGGAAAAATATGGCTATGGCTGGCTATTCCAGCTAGATGCAGCTGACTTAAGTGGTTCCTTCAGCAGAGGTCTAATGGGGTCAATGTGAGAGGTGTTGAGATCATGACTGCTGCAGTGAAGCTGGCACAAGACCTGGGCACAGTCAACTTTAAGGGGAGTGATGGGTGGCTCTGGAGATTCAGAAATAGGCATGGTCTATTTAATGTGTACACTCATGGTAAAAGTGGGAGGGCAGACAGTACAGGGATTGAAACCTTTCGGGCCTGTTTCAATAAATTTTTAGAAGAAGAAAAGCTAACACTCTCCCAAGTCTACAATGCAGACGAGACTGGATTTTACTGGCAGTCTATGCCCTGAAATACACAAGTAACCAAGCATGAGAATAAAGTGAAGGGCAAGAAGATATCCAAGGAACGAATTTCAGTTTTGGTTGGTGCCAATGCTACTGGCACACATCATTTAAAGTTAGCTATGGTTGGAAAAAGTAAGCGGCCACACGCAATGAGGAAAATGAACATCAAGATTGACCTGCCATCCAAGTATTATAACACCAAGAATGCCTGGTTCATAGCTGCAATTTTCATTGACTGGATTTTTAATTACTTTGTGCCAGCTGTAATCAAATTTCAAGTTGAAGTCTTAGAAAACCTCAGAGATGAAGTGAGAGCTGTTCTGTTGCTAGACAATGTGCCAGCACATCCCAGTGCTGATACACTGGTTGCCCATAATGGCCAAATACAAGCTATGTACCTACCACCAAACACAACATCACAGATTCAGCCAATGAATTAGGGTATTATTAATGCCCTCAAGAGGAAGTATACCAGGCAGTACCTGAATGAAGTCGGTCAAAGTTGTCACTTTCCAGACAAACACAGCCTGCATCAGACAATCCTCCAGACCACGGACATTGACCAAAAAATTGAGAGTCCGATTAAATGAGGTCCGTAAAAACGAGGGCTGACTGTATATATTAACATCTTTCACATATTTCTTCAATAGTAATAATTCTTCCTCTATCAATCATTTTGTTATGTTAATGCAATAATTATTCTTGTCACAACATTGCTAGCATGTAATTCAATGCTTAGGAGGCATTAAAATTAAGCTTACAATTTCAGAATTAATCTATTCATTATGACTATTGACTTTATGTAACTGATATTATACAATAAAATGTAATAATCTATATGTATGTGTATCAATGCAGCTATGAATGAGTGAATATATGACTAAATATATAAGAAAAGGAGGGCAAAAAATTAACAAAACAATATAGCCATCCCTTGTAAAACAAAGAAAATGGGTTCCATTTTCTATTGGTAGTTCTGGTAGTGGTCATTGTGGTGCCACGATCTTTCCTCCAAGGTATAATTCACTGTCTGGCATCCTTAAAATCACTTCTTCATCCTTAATTGCCCGAGTATTATTTGGCAGAGAGCGCCAAAATAAGCCAGTTTCATTGGCACTGTATATCTGAGACATAAGAAGACTTTCTTTCTTAATCAGCTCATTAAGTTTTACCCGATACACTGCAGATACGGCACCTGCCGTATCTGCACTGCCGGCCTCTCCCCTCAGTTGCGTATCATGCAGGCCATGCCTGTTATGGAATCGCCACAACCAACCATCACTAACACTGCATTTAATACCACTCAAAAATATTTATGGGAAAAAATATCTTTATGGAGGGAATGAGTTCAATATAGGCAGGATAACGTATTTGATAGTGGCCTTCTTTTACTACTATCACTTAAAAGGTGAACAAAAGCAACAATGATGAATGGTTGTAAGGCTGTACATCCACAAAAAAATTCAGATATCTATACATACATATTGGATATCAGGAAGTTATGGTATTTATAGAAAAGTCGCATCAACCATGTGTTTCCACTCATGGAGCCGGTCATGGAACAGCTAATGACAGCTTTCCATGGTCTGGGTTTGATGGGGGGCACAGCCCGCCCTGGCTGGGATAAGTTAGATTGGGTTAGTGTTCTAGCAGGAGCTAAGATAGGTCAGGCTAAAAAAATTATCATAATATTATGTGAAATTGCTCCATATTTCATTAATTTCTTGTCACCCACCCAATTCCCAACATGCCCCTAAGCATGTTTGAGTGATGGAATGGAGTGCTGTGGCAAGGGGAGGCAAACATATTCTAAGTAATTACCAGAACTTTCAACTTACAATTAGTACCATGATCTAAACTTACCTAAACTCCCTAAAAAGTTCTAGCTCAAATCAATATCTAATATGACTCACGTGCTGGAAACTTTGAAATGTTGTTTGAGACTCTAATAAGCATCCTGGCAGCCTTGAGGTGGTCCCCCTTGCGTACCAACAGTCTGGCCAATGTGTAGGAGTGAAGAAGCAGGAGAGCTGAACTCATGTCTGCCGGAATCTTGAGCTTCTGTCGCTGCAGCTCTCCATACATACCCAACAGCACATCATGGGCATGGCGATAATTTCCTAAAGGAGGTACACATTTTAGATTAATTCTATGAAAAACATCTGCTTAAGTGTACTATACTATAATTTTATTAATATAATTGTTTTTCTTCCTTTTCCATCACATGCTTCCATATATTTCCCTTTTAAAAAACAAGAAATATGAGTAATTATGAAAACACATCTTCCACAGGCTGCTATGTTATTTCTCACTCACTAATCTGGCCTATTCACTAATTTTCTATTTCAACACACTTCATAGACATCACAGCAACAATCTTTGTTTTTATAAACCTACACACAAACTGCTTGGGGATTGGAGAACTGTTTGGGTGTCACAACAGCAGATTAGTGAGTAAGAAATAGCTTAACCCCTTCGCTACTGACTCTGTCACTCCCACACTGCACAACCCCTTTCCCCTGCACTGTGTTTTGTTGGGGGTGATGCATAGTTTTCTTTACATTTAGTCTTTTTTTTAAATTTTTAAACACGTGTTCTGACAGATTTTGTTCACAAGATGTATGCAAATAATTGTTTGTTATATCCTATGCAGAGAAGCGGACAAGAGATGGTAAGTGTTTCATTATAATTATTAATATAAAGAAATTCAACATGAAAAAGAAGATTCACATCAAGCCACTTTTTTCTCATAAACCTTTTGGGATTTATTGTCCTCAGAATTCTGTAATTCATCTAATAGATCCAGGTCACCCTCTGAATCACTCAAGGATGACAATGAAAACACCATTATGCACTATGCAGTAACACACTGGCTGCCAGCCACCACCCATTGCCTTAGGCCTCACAATCCCCCTTAACCCTTCCCCCCAAGCAAACTTACCCATATGTCCTTGAAAACAAAAGGTGCTAGTTAGTCACTTTGTCACTGAATCATATAAACACACAAACTGAGTAGATGAAACCCTATTGGAGTGATGGCATATGCATGTACTTTATTAGTTCGATAGCTGAAATTTCATATGACGTACAGTAGTACCTCTTGAGTCAAACTTAATTAGTTCTTTTTGGCTCTTTGAATTGCGAAAATTTGAATTAGGAAGCAATTTTTACCATTGAAATTAATGTAAAAACATTTAATCCATTCCAATTTATTTTAAATAAAAAAAAAACTACACTCAACCCCAGCTACTGAGATAAATTGTTTCCTTAACATTGCCACAATACCTAAAAATGCAATAACCATTGTTAAGGAGCAATGGGAAAAAATAGAATTGGTCCTGACCCACCGGAGTGGCAACATGATTTAATATATTGGCACCTTGTTTTCCCCTCATCTCATTGTAATTCATAGATATCCTTCACACTTTGAAAGTATAAAGTAAACAGAGACATGAAATGCAAAAAAAAAAAAAAAAAAAAAAAAAAAAAAAAAAAAAAAAAAAAAAAAAAAAAAAAAAAAAAAAAAAAAAAAAAAAAAACAGGCATAACAAATGACTTATTTACTTCAGTGTTAAACTCCTGAGTCCCGATGAAGACTAGACAAGCCTTCCCCCAGGTCCCCGCCTCCCTCCCATGCACTGAATACAGGAACAAATTGTGTAGTATTCCCCCTTTTCCCTTCCCTCTGTCCTTATCCTCTCCCATTCGATACACAAACAGACCGAGTAGGCCCCCCCCTCCCCTCTCCCTCCCTCCTGCCGCCACTCGCCATCCTCTCTCTCTCTCTCTCTCTCTCTTATCAAGTAGAATATGTTCTCACAGCATCATTTCCTACAGGAATTATTTCAAGAAAAGTGTAAATTATTGCAAATTCATCTCAAGTTTCCTTTCTGATCGTTCTATTGCTGCTGTGGTAGACGGTCATTGTTCTTCCCCTAAATCTATGAACAGTGGTGTTCCTCAAGGGTCTGTCCTATGACCCACTCTCTTCCTATTATTCATCAATGATCTTCTAAACCAAACTTCTTGCCCTATCCACTCCTATGCTGATGATACCACCTTGCACTTTTCTACGTCTTTCCATAGACGACCAACCCTTCAGGAAGTACACAGCTCACGCAGGGAAGCCTCAGAATGCCTAACTTCTGATCTCTCTAAAATTTTTGACTGGGGCAAAGCAAACTTAGTGTTGTTCAATGCCTAAAAAAACTCAATTCCTCCACCTATTAACTCGACACAAAATTCCAAATAACTATCCCCTCTTCTTCAGTGACACTCAACTGTCTCCTTCTCCTAGTTAGTTAGTTAGTTTATTGACAAAAATGTAAATTACATCATTATCAAAATAAACCTAATTAACAGTTATTATTTTGTCCAAATAATAATCTTAACATTGACACCGTCAACGAAACATAATTTATAGCAGTTAAATAAAAAGCATATATATTTTCTGTTAACCGTTACAATCCACCAAAATTTCTAATCACACTCGTATATACCCAAAACATCAAAAGTAAAATTATATATTTCTTGTCCGTTATCATATTGTATTATGACATCATCAATACATATAGAACATATTCGTATATATGAATAAAGGTACACATTTCTGTCTCACATTCCTTGACACTCCGTTAGATTTTCACGCATATATACCTAGAACATCATGAATAAAGTTGCATAATTCTTTTTCATTATCCTTGCTTTCCATCAAAGTTTCCATATTTGTGAAATCTAAGCTTTTATATCTTTGTCTTAACGTTTGTGAAATAGAGCAAGCTAACAAGATATGTTCTTCTGACTGAACAACATTCTGGTTGCAGGAGCAAAGCCTTAAGTCGGATGGTATCCTACTCCATCTTCCGGTTTCTACTCTGAGATTATGAGACATGACTCGTATCCTTGTAAATGACTGACGTTTGTAGTCTGGAATGAATTCTCTACTGGAATAAATGTTATGTACAGATAACGAAGGATTTAGCAAGGACCTGTAAACTGTACATTTTGTTGCGTCTTGTCTTTCTCTAACATATGATGTCACTTTGTTCAGAGGATCAGTTTGATGGTAATGTTGCAATGCATGTGAGAGGAATTTAAAGCCTGGTGTATTGGCCTGGCGACAGAGTTCGTAAATTATATACAAAGGTTCATCCGAATTTCTAGTTTGAAGCTTTGTTCTTAAAAACTCAAATCTTCTCTTTATAAGTTTATCTTGTACTGGATGTATTCCTGCTTCTACTTGGCACAGAGCTATGCTGGTATTGTGTCTCACACCTAATAAACTTCTAACTGACCTATCATACTGTGCCTTTAGTCTCTTTGGGTTGCCAGTAAACCAAGTTTCTGTGCTGTAAAGTAAGGATCCGCTCATGGCTGCGTCAAATACCTGGCGCTTGTAAGTAAAAGGCATCTCTGTGTTCGAAGCACAGAATATTGCGAACTTGTTCACTGTTGCCTCATTTGATGATTCGTGGAGCTTCATTACTGTGTTTATTTTCCCATCGTCTGTAAACCAGGCACCCAAATATAGGTATTTGTTTGAGTAGGAGATGTTAGCACCACGAACTAGTAGCGGGAGGGCGCCTGCCTCATCCCCACCAACCACAAAAAACTTTGTCTTTTTCTCATTCATAACCATTCCATACTCCTCACAATACCACATAACTACATCCATTTTCTTAAGGCATTTTTCCCTTGAAGTAGCAACAAGTATGGTATCGTCCATTAACAATAGAGCGTGCAGAGTTCCTAAGAAGCATCTTCACCATTTGATCTATGTAAATAAGAAAAAGAAGACAACTTGACGGTGCTCCCTGCCTTACGCCAACAGATGCGGTCACAATAGCAGAACACAACACATTTTTTGTGCACTCATACATGGCATGGATAGCTTTGAGCATTACTTTACCGCAACCTAGTTTGTTTAATGCTTTAGTAAGTTTATTGCGTGGTACCTTATCGTAGGCTTTACTAAAATCTATAAAAAGCACATAAAGCTTGGTTTTCTTATACACCGCGTAGTCACACAGAAGCCTCAAACTCATAATCTGCTCAATACAACCGCACCCATGTAGACCACCTGCCTGGCATTTATTGATATTCATCCATAAAGACAAACGGTTCATCAATAACAAGTCTTGGCTACAGTATCCATAACACTAATACCCCTATAATTATTACAATTCAACCTATCACCGTGCTTATATAGAACAAACATTTTATTGAAACACCAAGGAAATGGGTAACACATGCCAATGAATACAAAGTTCAACATGTTGAGGGGATAAATACACCAGTTGTATGGAAATGCACTTATTAGACCTGGACATATGCCTATATAGCTTTTCTTTTTCATAGTAGAGATTACAGTGGTAAGTTCCTCTGGTGTAAACGGATCATCTAGGACTGGGATATATGGGGCACATTCAAGGTCAACACTCTCGTCTACATTTCTCAGGTGGCTTGGGTCTAACAAGTTCTCGAAATGTTGTCGGAACTGTTCGTCGTCTGGTCGAGATTTTTCAACACTTCTCATCAAGATTTCCCTTCCAATTCACTGCTGACCATATTTGTTTCGGATCCTTTGATTCTAAGAGTTTCTGCCACCGAGAAAAGTTTTCGTTAATCTCAGTGGGGTCTCGACTCCGCTTCGAGCACTGTCTCACCACACGATTTATTGACTCGAAACCTGCCGATAACACTGTATCAATCTCCTCGGGAGTCACTAAACTCAAATCGGGGGTCATGGTATTTTCTAGCAACTCCTTAAACTTTTCTAGATCGATAGACTCGTACTTGCATGTTCTAGTCAATTTTTTATACTCAGCGGGGCTGTATTGTTCACCAAGTCTACCGGAACGTTCCAGTAGTATCTCTGGGGTCATTTGACTCAATCCACTTGTATCAAGTACTGTACACAAGGGTGCGTGATCCGAACCCCATATGGATTGATTAACTTTTAAGGATTTCACATAAGGGACACAAATATTTTTTGCCACACACAGATCAATTTCAGAAATCCATACGTTTCTTTTCTTAAATGAAAGGTTTCCGCTGAATTTTGTGTTCAGATTCTCAAGGTGATTCACCACCGCCATGTCACAGTTATTACACAGTTTGATCAGCAAATGGCCGTGAGCGTTCACTGTATCGTCCTTTACATCACCATACTCTTTCACACTACTGTCATGACCTGTGATATAAGGGTTTCCAACTCTTGCATTAAGGTCGCCCATTAGCACTACCTTTTCACTTTCAATACACTTTGCACATAGAAAACTAAACTGAGACATGTCAAAGTATTGCGAATCGCTTGGCGGAATGTACACTCCTCCCAGTTTAACACCTGCGCATAATGACAATTCTAACCACACCATGTCTTCCGTGTCCATATCCATTTTCATAATATATTTTGAAATAGAACACTTCACTAACATCATCACGCCGCCTCTGTGTTCGCCACGCTTAGACTTGTTGTAATAAATGTCAAAACCTTGTACACTTGACTGAGATGCGTGTTTCACTTCCAACAACCAAATAATGTCAAAATTTAACAGAAAGTTCAGAATACTTTGATTTTGTAACTTGTCTTTCAAGCCACTTATGTTCCATGAGCACAGTTTCAGATCATGATTATTATTTGGACACTTTACATAAAATACGCAGAATACTTGTCAATCACAACATTATCTCTCAGTAGTACACGATTTTTCCAGTCAATTTCAATCTTGGCGCCAGCGTTTTCTGGTTTTTCTTTTTCTTCCTTCTCACGCCTTCTCAGCCGGCCTAGCTCTTTTCGAACCACCGGGTGGAGATCCTTTTTTAAGTACACATTAGAAAGTGGAGCATCACTGGTTTTCAAGTTCTTTGCACCTTTTAGTATTTCATTCCCGATTTTCCCATTCTCCACTACAACGAGGATTGGTCTCTTCTTGGTTCCGTCCCGGGCAGCTGGTGGCTTGCCAAGGCGTTTCAACTCCCATGACTCAGGATTGGATGTCTCTGCGTAGCCTGTTGCCGTGATCACTTTTCTTATCTTTTCCATATCCATCTCGCCGAGATCATCAGGTTCTTCAGCCGCTCCGAAGATTAGCATATTTCGGCATCTCTCTTTACCGTCCATTGACTCCAGAAAAAGCTGCTGTTGTGTAATCACTTTGTACGCTTCGTCCAGCTGGCTTGATAGCTGTTTTACGTCTTTTAGTTCTTGTTTCACGTTTCCTATCTCGTCTACTTGTTTTCGAAGACTGCGTATCTCCTCCAGCAGGGTGTTGTTTGAGGCTTGTTCGACACTTCCTGCACTCAGCAAAGTTGTTTGAGGTTTCTTGAGCTGCGGGTTTGACATTTTTGTAATTTCACCAGCTCTTAGGGCACTGACTACCTCAAGATCCTCGTAATTGGCCATACTTGCAGTATACTTAATGTAGGCAGGATGAGGGAGGTGTCGGTATGCCAGTGTTGAGCTGTGACAGTTGTCTTGTCCCTCCGCTGATTTTTTTACCAATGTTGAAGTTCCGTAATCACGGCATTGGAGTGTTGATGGATGGCTTCTAGTAATGACTGGTCGGCCTGTATATTTGTGACGAACAAACACTGAACATTCTAGGTCTATCATTTACTTGTAATCTAAACTGGAAACTTCACATCTCCTCTCTAGCTAAAACAGCTTCTATGAAGTTAGGTGTTCTGAGCTGTCTCCGCCAGTTTTACTCACCTCCCTAATTCCTAACTCTATACAGGGGGACTCATCCGTCCATGTATGCAATATGCTTCACATGTTTGGGGAGGCTCCACTCATACAGCTCTATTGAACAGGGTGGAATCAAAAGTTTTCATCTTATCAACTCCACTCCTCTGACTGACTGTTTTCAGCCCGTTTTTCAATGTTGCCTCTCTTGCTCTCTTTTACCACTATTTTTATGCTAACTGCTCTTCTGATACTGACATTGCTAACAGCATACCTCCCCTGCTCCCGTGGCCTTGCTGCACAAGACTTGCCTCTTCCTCTCACCCCTATTCTGTCCACCTCTTTAATGCAAGAGTTAACCAGTATTCCCAGTCTTTCATCCCTTTCTCTGTTAAACTCTAGAACTCTCTCCCTGCTTCTGTATTTCCACCTGCCTATGACTTGAACTCTTTCAATAGAGAATTATCAAGACACTTATCCCATTCTTTTGGCTCACAAATCTGAACTTTCCCAGTGAACGGCACTTCATTGGGTTTTTTTGTTTTATTTTTGTTGCCCTTGGCTGTCTCCCTTCTACATAAAAAAAAAATACAGAGCATGTGCCATAAGAGGATGAAGGAAGGACTTTGAGCAGCTGGCCTGTTCACAAACTCAGATCTTTAGTGATGCCTGGGCAGAGATAAGTGTGGCAGAAACTGGGAAATCCTTCACTGTCAGGAGCTAATGAAATGTTGCCTTATGTATCATGAATGATATATCTGTTGAGGCACCTTGTTATGTTCATTTATCTGTGCACATTTCATACATATTATTTCTGTTGACATGGCATCTGTCTTCCTGGGAAGGGGATGCCAGCATAGTGGTGAGTTGTACTCCAGCATTGTTGTCTCTACCACCACCAGCTCCCTGCCCAAATTATTGTCATAGATAGTGTTTGGGCTTGATGGGTGACATAGGAACTTGGATTGTGGAATGTGTGACAGTCAGTTAGGAGGTGGTGGACAGTGCACTGTGGTGACTTATTTACGCTGGAGTACCTGGGGCTGTCAAGTAAGTTGTGTGTACACGTGTATTAATTATCGGTTGTGAAATAATTTGGGTAGGCATTGGAATTGTATATATGGTATATTTCTTGGTTATATTGCCCATGTAATGTTTGGATTTATTGGGTGGTGTTGCATCAGCTTGTTAGGGAAATGATAGGTAGGAATTCATTGTATATATTTATGTAGATATAATCTGATGCAACATCTCTATAAGATGGTGCAATACTTCAGAAATGCCGACACAGCTTTGTCCTCTACAAGGAGTTGCATGTGTTTATATATATAACTTGGCATTTCAATTGTTATTGTATCCATAGGATGTTCCATTTACTAAAATATAATAATATAAACTCTCTAAGTAGGATGTAGTTTATAAGACATCACTATATGAGATAAAATAATGTACTTGAACACTAAGGCATCAGACGCACACACCCATCCCTGCATCACATGACCACGCCTCGGAGTCAGCAGTTTCCTGTGACGTGAGGCACGGCGGGCCGCACCAGAAGAGAGAAGAGATCGAGCTGCAGTGTGAGGCGGTTGGGGGAGACCCAACTGGGCTGCCGCTGGCCGGTCTTCCCCCGGTTTTGCATGGTGTTCTGGGTGTGAGGACTTTTGTGTGTTGTGCCATGAAGGTGTGTGTTCTCGAGACTGAAGTGTTCTCTAAGTTATCTCCCAAGAGACAGACTAAACACTTCTCCAAGAAAGACAGTGACATTACGTTCAGACCGTGTGTCATGAAATCATTGTAAATATCACATAATATATTTACTTTTATAATCTGAATTTCCTTCCAAACCTGGGTCTGAGAACTATAACACATAACCAGTTGACTGCTCGCCACAAGTATCAGACTCACTTGGACAACTTATGTTGGTGAAGCTACCTCTAGCCAACAAGCTGGGAGGTGGTGGTGTCTACCTGCCGGTGCTGACCAATGACCAATTAAGCATTGCTGGCTCATTTTGGAGGAAGTTGATTCTGCCTGTTGGAGGGTACAAGTGGCTGTCTGTTCTGCAGTGACTAGGGCAAATGTGCCATGGGCCAATGAAGTGAGTTTATATGGTCACAGTGTTGGGGATGATGCTCACATTATTTATATTACCATGTCCACTATGTTTTGTATATGCTTACATTGGCACTCCTATACAGGTTGAAATAAATTATTTGCCAATGTTCCATATTCGTTCTAGACCTTATTCGCCCCAGAGGGGCGAGCAGGAGTAGCAGTGGTTGCTAACACCCTATGGGCTCCAAAGAAGATGCTGGGTGGCCAGGGAAGTTGAAAAGATGAGAGCACAAGAAACATGTCTACATGTTAAAATGGTCAAGATAAGAATGGAGGTTTGGTATACTGGCCAGTGGTCTCACATTTTCCGTGAAATGGGTAGGCATGATAAGGGGAGGGACTTGTGTCAGGTGCAAAATTTCGGGGGGGGGAATAAATTGCTTGAGAAAGAGAGACAGGGCCTAGTTTTTGTGATTGTGGTGTAGTTTACTTTTCATTTAAACTCACACAATGTCATGAGTCCTTCCCAAGTATCCTTCATATCATTTGTCCTAAAGGTTCTTCAATTTTGTTGTATACTTTTTACAAATCTGTTATTTTTTCATCCATGGTTTATTACTTTGATATATTTTCATATCCCTGGTTGGAATAAAGAAGTCTAGGTAAAAGTTTAAAAGGATTTCAACATGTCTGTGTTTATATTAATATCTGCTTCATTTTCTATCGGCATAGTCCAGTCTGTGTATTCCAGGCACTGTAGAAGAGCAATACTTTCAAAGTCCCATTTTGTGTATGTATTTTACACAGCTCCTTTTTAACATTTATTTGAAAGCTGCTGCACAGATCATATTGTGGTCACTGTTCTCTATCTGACATTCTTAGAATACCCAATAGACATTTTTCACATTACACTATAATTCATAGAGTATGTTATTTCCTTGCATAGTATATTTAGGTGATTGTTTGTATACTGGAGGCTTTTCCCTGAAAATCATACACATTAAAATCCCCTACAATTTGGCTAATGCTATTTAGTCATCTATTTTCATATTTACAGTCAGATCTAATGTCCAGAGAATAATAAATGGGAATGGTACTAAGCTCAACTTACCTGAATTCTGCTCTTCTCTTGCTATGATGATAGCAGTTTTTGCTGCCTCACGATATTGGCTTTTGGCCATATAGAGTCGGAATAGGTATTTTGCATCCTGTAAAGAGAAAATAGAAATAAAAGTAAACAAATGTCCATTTCAGATGTATTCAAGATATACAGTTGGCATTTCTCAATGTGAATCAGTGTAATTATGCAGTGTGCATTGACGTTTAGTGGGAATTTAACCCACACAGCAATCATGGAATTGCTGTCTCGCTCCTCCACAAAATCCCTGTTCAGGATGGTATGTATTGTGTTTTCTCTTTACTACATATCCTGCTCCATTATGATGTCTAGCTTGACATAGCCGTCATACACCTGTAAGGTTGTTACGCCGGAAATCGTCTTTTCCCTAGAAGGCAATTTCTTCACCCATCATTATTCATGGTGGAGGGTGGTGAGGAGGTACATCAGAGAAGGCATCGTTCCACTTCTTGTCCCGGCAATGGTGAGGCCTGGCAATCACCACACAATACTATACAGCTGTGTGTGTGTATGATGCACAGTGCGGACCAGCCACCCTTTGCTCTTCACGTCTGACAGTGTTACCAACGTCTTGTGAAGGAACACTTGTTCCCATAATCTTGTTAGCTTCATTCTTTTTTATACAAAAACAACTTCTATACTACTAAATTATACCTTCCTCTTACCATACATATGACTCAAACTCTAATATCTATGAGAGGAGCGCAATGTCGACTATATAAAATAAAAATATAGTAGTTCCATTGCTTCCCTTTATAAGTATGATATGAATAACCAAATTCATATTAGGAGGATAAAAATTACTAAAAGAAAGTTTAATAAAATACAAAAAAATAATAATTTCAAAGAAATACGAATCAAAGAAACTATATGATGCCTATGTAAAAAGTGCTCTTCCAGAAGGGGTACAGCAGTTTACCGCTAAGCCACCCAGAAGGCTTACAGCAGTTTTTGGGTTAATATTATACTGTACCCTATTGCAGGTATAACCATATTTTACTCTCTCATGTATACTATATATGCATATTGTGCCATATTGTAGCCTATGAGTATGTGTGCGAGACAATATAGGCTGTTTACTATACAGTACAGAACTGTATTGTACTCAATTTTCATTGTCCAGACTTTTTCACTCTCTGGACATAGCCCAGTCTGTATTAGGCCAAAGAAACGAGGGCTGACTGTATTGGCCCACCTAGCCCCAGCAAAGCACATGGTACACATGAGCATGGTGGAGGTACTGCAGAGGAAGTCTGGCAAACACCACCAGGCAGAAGTGTACCGGGCCAGCCTGAAAGGCAGGACAAGGAGCGGGGGCGAACCTCTCTCTTAGCTCGCCCAGGAGTTGGAGACACTGGTCAGGCAGGCGTACCCATCAGCACCGGAGGACATGGTGGCCGTGTTGGCTCGCAATCACTTTGTGGATGCCTTGCAGCAATGGCAGTTGCAAATCTACATAAATCAGGCACATCCATGTGATCTCCAGGAGGCACTGGCGAGAGCCTTGGAGTTTGAGGCCTTCCTTCGCACCACAGGCGGTGCACCGGGACCATCTGAACTGTATTACTCAGGAGAGGTCACCGCCTTAACCCGTCACTTCCGGGCAAGAAGGGCTCAGGCGCGAGACAATGCTCGTGGGAGTAAAGCGATCCCTGAGCAGTTCAGAGGAGACTGCTGGGGGTGGTGCGGCCAGCGTGGGCATAAGAAGAGCCAGTGCGGCAGCTGGCAAAGGATCCATTTGCTGGAGGAGCCATGTCGAATGGTTTTCAAGCCCTGCTGCTGGAGCTGTGGCTGGTCTGACCATGTTACTAGTGAGTGCCAGCGGCCTAAGGATGTTGTGCAGGCGGGAAACTCAGCCAGGCTGGGGCAACAGAGCTGCATCCCAGCTGGAGGTCCTGGGGCCCCACAGGGAATAAGGTGTCACCTGACTGCGGCGCCCTCGGCTGTGCGAGGGTTTGGCACAGTGAACGGGCACCCCGCCAGGCTCGGAGCGGACCTTCATCAGGGAGGACATGGTGGATGCACGTGGTGTGCCTGAAGCCACGCAGCTGTTGTGTGGTGTCACCAACAAATGTACTACCATGAGGGGGCCCGCGTCAGTCAACATGGGTGTGGGAGATATGATGGAGTGCCTGTCAGTCTTCATAGCTGCCCCTGAGGACCCATACTTGTTGGGACTGGACTACCTCACGTGGGTGGGAGCGTGCATGGATCTCCGAGGGGGAAGGATGAGGGTACAGAACCAAGAGGTGCCCTTGTTCCTCGGAGCCGACGTTCAGGATGTGTGACAAGTCCGGGCATGTAACTTGTGAGATGGTAGAAGAGGCATGGTGTATGCGGGTGAGAAGTGAACATCCTGCGTCCACGCCTGACCATTCCACACCTGTTACCTCCACCGTGGCGCCGTGTGAAGGGCCATGCCTTGGGGTTGTTGAGGAGATGGCGATGGCGGAGGAGGCTCTACCTCCCCATCTAGAGGACTTGGCTAGCAGGAGCGCAACTCACTTGCCAGAGGAGCAGGCCAGGAAGATGCGTTAGACCCTGGCCCAGTATGCAGATGTCTTCAGTAGGGGAGACATGGACCTGGGCTGCACATCCTTGGTGAAGCACTCTATATTCACCAGAAACCACCCTCCCATCAAGCAGCCTCTGCGGCGGGTGGCTGGAGCTAAGAGGGAGGAGATGCAGTGTGCAGTGCAAGAGATGGACACTGCAGGGCTGACTAAGAAGTCTGACAGTCCTTGGTGCTCCCCAATGGTACTGGTGAACAAGAAAGACGGCTCAAGGAGGTTCTGTGTGGACTACTGTACCCTCAACGCTGTGACAGTGATGGATGCGTATCGCCTGCCAAGGATAGATGACACATTGGACATGCTGTCAGGAGTCCAGTGGTCCTTGATGCTGGACCTGAAGTCTGGGTACCACCAGGTGGAAGTGGAGGAGGAAGACAGGAAGAAGACTGCCTTCTCCTTTGGCCAGGGACTTTGGCAGTATATGGTAATGCCCTTTGAGTTGTGCAAGACCCTGAGCTGCTTCGAGTGCTTGATGGAGCGGGTGCTCGAGGGGCTGCAGTGGAAAGCTGCCCTGGTATACCTAAATGATGTCCTGGTGTTCAGAAGTACCTTTGAGGAGGAGCTGAGCCGGCTGGAGGAAGTAGTTCGTCGCTTGAGAGCGGCCAACCTTAAACTGAGCCCTAAAAAGTGTACTCTCTTCCAGCATGAGGTGCTATTCCTGGGTCACGTGGTGGGGCGGAAGGACGTTTACACAGATGCTCTGAAGGTGACAGTGGTGGCAGGCTGGCCAGTGCCCACTGACGTGACTGGGGTGAGGAGCTTCCTCGGTTTGTGCTCCTACTATAGGTAGTTCATGCCTGGTTTTGCCACCATAGCAACCCCTTGCATGAGCTTACCAGGAAGGGAGCACACTTCCTGTGGGATGAAGCCTGCCAGAAGGCTTTTGAAGCACTGAAACAGGCTCTAGTGAATGCTCCAGTGCTGTCTTATCCTGACCCGAATCTTCCTTACCTACTGGATACTGATGCCAGTGCAGATGGTGTGGGTGCTGTACTGTCGCAGGTTAAGGAAGGGAAGGAGTGGGTGGTGGCATACTTCAGCACCAAGTTCTCCAAGCCCAAGAGGAATTACTGTGTGACCCATACAGAATTGGCTGCAGTGATGAAGAGCCTGGGCCACTTCCACCAATTCGTGTACGGGGCCAAGTTCACTATCTGGACTGATCACGCAGCCCTCCGCTGGCTGAAGATTGAGGGAGCCAGAGGGGCAGCTGGCAAGGTGGCTGGGAAAATTGGAGCAGTACAATTACCAGATTGTGCACCGGGCAGGAAAGGTGCACAGCAATGCTGACAGCCTTAGCCGCCGTCCCTGTGAGCCTGGTTGTGCTCACCACTCCAGGAGGGAGCCTGTGGTGACGTGTCAGAGGCTGCAGGTCCGAGGGGGCCCCAAGGAAGCCAACGAGCAGTGGAAGAGAGACTAACGAGATGACTCGGAGCTGGCTCCCGTGATTGCATGACTGGAAGCAGGGGAAGAACGGCCTGGTTGGGAAAGCGTGTCACCACAGAGTCCTGTGACAAAGTGCCTGATGGAGCAGTGGGAGACGTTGCACCTGGAAGAAGGCGTGCTGCAGCGACACTGGGTTGATGCTGGTCGAGGAGAGGACCGCTGGCTGATTGCTATGCCATGAGCTCGCAGGGAGGAGCTGCTGCGGGAAATGCACAAGGGATACACTGGCAGCTACTTGGGCATCAAAAGGACACTGTGTCGACTGAGGCAGCATGTCTACTGGGTCGGCCTTCGCAAGGATGTGCAGGACTTTTGCCATACTTGCAAGGTGTGTGCTGCCAAAAAGGGTCCAGCATGGAAGACACGTGCTCCCCAGCAGCTGTACCAGGCTGGGGTGCCCATGCAAAGGATGGCAGTGGATATAGCTGGCCATTTCCCTCACACCCAAAGGGGCAACCAATTCATCTATGTGGCCATGGACTACTTCACAAAGTAGCCAGAGGCCTGTGCATTGCCCAACCATGAAGCAGAGACGGTGGCAGAGTTCCTGGTCATGTAGGTGTTCACACATTTTGGGGTGCTGGGAGAGCTACACTCGGACCAGGGGCAGGAGTTTGAGTCCCGGGTTTTCAAGGAGTGCTGTTCCCTCCTTGGGGTGGAAAAGACCCGCACCACGCCCCTTCATCCGCAAAGTGATGGAATGGTCGAGAGGTATAACGCCACACTGGTGGGACAGCTGGCGAGGTACTGTGAAGAGGGACAGCAAGACTGGGATGATGGCATATCAGGCAGCGGAGCATGAGGCCACACAGCACACGCCCTCTCGCCTCATGTTTGGGCGTGAGATACGGCTCCCTGTTAACCTCGCCCTTGGGAGACCCCCAGATGAAAGGCTGCCCACAGTACAGTCCCAGTTATGCTGTGGCGCTTCAGCAGCGGGTGAGCAGAAACTTGAAGCTGGGAGGGCACTCCCATGTGGCAGCGATATCAGCAGCAGGTTCATGAGGCCATGTTCTCACCAGGAGACCGGGTGTGGTTACACAATCCATGTAGAAAGAGAGGTCTGTCCCCTAGGCTGCAGAGTTAATGAGAAGGACCTTATATGGTGACTGAGGTCCTCTCAGCCATCACATACGGCCTCGCACCATCTGGAGCTGGCTGGAAGTCTAAGGTGGTGCATGTGGACCCTCTGTAGAGGTATGCAGGAGATGCCACTTTCTCGTGGGAGGGCCAGGATGGTGCTGTCCAGACTCCTCTCTCACCTGGGAGTGAAAGCAGTGATGACTCCGCTCTAGACAGTGATGGCCAGGTTGAAGGGAGCAGTGACAGTGGTGACAGCAGTGACAGTGATGGTGAGGCTGAAAGACAGGTCTTTCGGACTAACAGGCCTACCAGGGCCCGGAGGCTACCACAGTGGTTAAGGGACTTTTTAGAAATTTAGTTCTTGTGTACAATAAGATGTAGGAGTGATTTATCTTATTCTGTTTAGTTTATTTTCTTTTGTAAAGAATTGAGGAGGGCCAGGTCAGCCTTTTTGCAAGAGGGGGGGTAGTGTTACAAACCCATGTAAGGGGGGGCTGTGGCCATGGGTACGTGTGTCTGTATGTGCGTGGCAGGCTTGAGTCTAGACAAAGAAGGGATGGGGAAGAGAGAGAAAAAAAGGGGATTTTGACGAGTCAGCAGTTGGTTGTTAGCCGACCGCAGGCAGAGAGAGTGAGTGGGTGAGAAGGACAGAGGGAAGATCGGCGTGAGAGTGCTGCCTCGCTTCCCCTCGTTCCTGGACAGATATACTCTGACTGCCATGTAATAGTGCCTGTGCATTGGCAGTGTGCATGCCAGGACTGTGTGTGCCTAGTTGACATTATAGAAGCCTGCTGGGAGGCGTGAGGTGTGAGGTGTCCCGACCTGCCGCCTTGCTGTGTTTTGCCTTGTTGAGCGTGCCTCTGTCCTTGTGTGAGGTGTTGTGTCACACGGTTCCCCCCCTCCCCCTGTTTTACATGTACTGCTTGCTGAGTAAACTGGCCAAAGTGAGCTCTGTGTGTCTGTTTTGTGCCCCATTTTGAGCTGCTATAGGTACACTTCGCTACACTTGCCCATCCAGACTGTGAATTACGCGACCCCCCTGTGAACCCGGTGGCCTGAGACCGTGCAGTTGGGAGCAGAGAGAGGGTATGAAGAAAGGGGGGTTAACGTAACAATATTATTGAAAGGTAAATATGTAAACAAAAGGATTTTCAACAGAAAGGTTCCAGTTTTCATCTTGCTTTTTTCAAAAAGTGGATCTTTTAAGCAGATATGGCTCTGAATTCTGATCTTTGTATCACATTGAAGAAAATAGTACATGGCACTTAACCCATTACCTGTGACATCCTTCCAGAATTCACAGCAAATAGTTACTGCATACCTTCCTGAAGAAGCCATTAGTTAATTTGAATAAGTGCTGGTGCCCATTTCTACATGGTGATGTTTGCAGTTATTAGGTTGCCCAAGCACACCTATTTTGTTAAACTTTAGTTTGTTCTTGGTCACAATGGAGGATAGATGTGATTTATCAGCCATGGGACCAAAATAGCTGTTTCCATGCCAACTTGAAATCATCACAACAGCCAAAGGAAGATAAATATTGAGCTGATATTTGTGGTGTACATCCATATTTTAATGTGTTCTTTCAGATGATAAGAGAAGAAATATATTTTTTGTGGGGTGGGTCTAAAATTGTACAACAAACTTGAAATCACAGCTAAACAAAAGGGAAATATTGAGTTCATATTTGGTTTACACCAGTATTTCAGTATTCTTTCATATAACAGAAAAAAATGTTTTTTGAGGGGTAAAAAAAATTGATTGTGCACCACAGGGATGTCGTGAAATTAGGGTGTCACAGCCAACAAGTTAAGCACAACACACATAGTCTAAAATGATACATTGCCTTCCACCAGCATGCCAGGATTGGTGACTCGGCACTGGCGGAGTAATAGTGCTCTCTTCCCAATGTGTCACTTCCAATCACATGCACATGCACAATAGTCAAATAGTCAATTGTTGGAACTGTGAATCTTACAGTTCTGTAGAAGGTTTTATGAATTTTTCACAAGCTAGATGATGGCTACTGACAATAAATTGAAGGATACAAGTGTACTAGGAAAATGAAAGAATTAAAGAAAACACTTATCATATTGAATGTTACCAAACTAAAATAGGGGGTGCTACAGTTCTGCAGTGCCTATGCATAAGCTCCCACTGCAAGTGACTCACTACACTACAAATTTTTAAAAAACTGAGATATGGAAACAGAAGTTTATATGTCTTATATCCAAAGTCTACACATGAATGGCAGAAGAGAGCAGGGAAGAACTGATGATGCTAATGATAATGAAGGGTTTCTACCTTTGGAATCCCATCAACCTCCCCCATCAAAAAGTCAATTAGTTGGCGTGTGAGTCCATCCTCATTAGCGGCAGCAACTACATCAATGGCCATCTGGATGCTTTCTGAGTCCTCAGTACTGGTGCTCTGTGCTGCACGGATCAAATGTTTCACCGCCTGTTGGAATGGAATGGTAAAAGAAGCAAATGAATAAAAATCTACAATTGAACCTCTTATCTATACACACCACATTAACAGATGTAATGGAGAATATCTGCTTGTCTGAATACACATAATCCATTTGCCAGAATGTCTTGTAAAAAAGTTTAAAAATCCCTGAGCTTATAAATTGACTACAATAGTTAGTTAATGCACGGTAGCTCTGGTATATGCACTAATATAGTAGCAATTGCTTACATGCATCAGTTGAATAGTGAAGAGGAGGAGTAAGTGGTGGCAAGACAAAAAAATGTTGATGGTAAAAAAATTCTTTTGACATGATCATAGTTCATATTGTTGGCACTGATAACTGTGATATTTGGAATTATTCCAAACATTTGTGCACTTTGAAAGAACTAGTATTTTGTGAACAATGGAATAAAAGTAAACAGTTAAAATTGGATGTACGAGTATTTCTCATTCTATATGAGTTCTTTTTGTGTGAATTCGCTAAAATGCAACATTAAAAACATTAAAAAAAAAATGCATAATTATAATTAAAATTATGCAAACTGTTCGCTGAGATGTGATTTGCTTAACAACATTTCAAACAGTGCATTACATGTTAAAGATTAATGGTTGCTTTATTTACACTTTATTTATATATATATATATATATATATATATATATATAGGTTTAGAATGATATGTTTTTTAAACATATTCACATTATTAGTAAAAGAAATGTAATTTTCATTAAAAAATGGAAGTTTTTTTGTGTGAAAATCCCATCCCCCCTAGTTAACCATTGTTTCTTATGGGAAAAATGTTTTTTTTTCTTGTATGAGTGTGATTTCAGTTTGTGCGATGTTTGTAGGAACCCATATCTTTCACAAAACAAGAAATACTGATATTCTTCAAGCACAGAATAATAAACTGCAGCCTTGATCTTGATTTTTTATTTACTGTAGATGCTACAGGTACCTTGGGATTACATCTGAACAACTCCTGTAGGCTTATCACTATCACTATCATCACAGCCTACCACCAATTTGAGCGCTGCTCAAGATAGAATCAACTGTGCTTTAGTGGTACAGTAAGTCCTCGTTATACGGTATACACCTATCTCCCAGCTATCATGGATTTTGCTATTGCATTTCAAAGCTATTGCAGGAACACAAAACGACACATTGAAATGGCTAACACGCAGATTAATGCGTGTTAGCCATGGAGGTTCTTGGGTAAATTTACTCCACGGGAGAATAATCCAAGCACCTCTGACTGTGACGTCATTGCAGCCAGCCCAATCCCCAGAGCGGGCGAGATGACGTGGTTAAGGCGTCAGGCCAGTCGGCCAATGGCGGAACGTGAGATATCGTGACGTAAGTAGCGCGTGGCCAATGAGCTGGCCGCTTGCCCTCCCGGAGACTGAGTGTGCCACCAAAGCAGCCTCGGTGCCACAGTCTGGCTTGGGCTATGCCATTTATAGAAGCATCTCTTGAATTGTATTGCATTTCACTTCATTTTAACGATAGCTGCACGCGATTATGACACTGATGTTGATGATCCACTTGCTATTGATGATGTACAAGGGACAAACGAGAATGAAAATGAATTAGAGAAGAAGAGGTAGCAAAAGCCACGGAAAGTGGAAGCCTGCACGAATACTGCTCTTCCGCCTGAATTGCAGAGAAGCCTATGTCATCAAGTCAGACTACACACTCGACAACAACAACGTCACCGAAGTCCGACTGATGAAAAGCATAACAGGTTCAACCTGAGTACCGTCCCCTTCCCACTCTTGTATGATGCCCCCCTACAACTCAGTGACTTAACAAGCATGTTATGCCTCATGCCAGATGACAAGAAGGCCTTTTACCAGTGCCTCCAGGCTGGCCCCGTCCAGCACAATGTCTTGCATCCTGACGAGGATGACGACGAGGTGCTAGATTATGACAACTAATCCTGAGCTTCAGGTGGAGGAGAAGGGGCAGGAAAGAGGGGAATTAACATTCAACACTCAACTTTCACACAATTGTGATAAAGCTACCTTTAATTTTATTTCATATCAGTGTTACAATCATTTCTATTATCTTAGTTTACATGAATACAGTATTCCCTTGATTATCACTGTTAATGGGGGGCAGAACCTCCTGCGAAAAGTGAAAATCCGCGAAGTAGCGGCGCTCCTTTATAAAAGCCCCCAAGGCTCAAACTTATCTCAAGATGACGTACTTACGGACAGAGAGATAATATGGAGATGAAAAGACCTGTGCAGTACGATGAGATGAAGACGATGATGAATGACTGCACAGGTTCAAGAAGAGCTTTACTGCTCCTCGGATGATGCCGCAGATGACGCAGGGGAAGCTGCACGTGGCGGCGTAGGGGTTGCAGAAGTCGGCGTAGTGGCTTCAGGAGGCGGCATAGTGGCTGCAGGAGGACGTTCTTCAGGTTTTCGGTGCACAAGGAACATTGTTATTGGGAGTTGTGAGCGTTGTTTTTTCTTCTGGACGAAGATGCTCTTATAAACACAGCCATCACATCATCAATACGATTGCTGAATTCGACGGCTCTGACCATGTTGTCTTCCTCTTCTTGGGCCCTTTTTTGGAGGCCTTTGGCAATATTGAAGAGGTCTTGCAAATTATGTAAGGTAAGGCCACGTTCTTCAGCTTGGTCACCTTCGTCACTAGCAGACTCCTCTTCCTCCTCACTCGCCGATCTTGTCATTTCTTCTAGGTCCTCATCTGTCAGAGGGTTTGAGTGGCACTCGATGAGATTGTTTACTTCGTCCGCTGTCATATCGGAGAAGCCTTCAGTGCCCACCAACCGAGCCAGCCTCACAGCCTTATCAATGGCAGAGTGATGATTCATACACACTTGCTTTTGGGTGTCACGTGCTTTCCTCGGTGTTGTGAGTTGCCGGAATGGATTTAAATTTTTTTTTTTTTTTTTTTTAATACTTTTAATTAATTTTTAATTTTAAATTGATTTTTTTTTACCCGCGAAGCACTGAACCCGCAATGACTGAAGCGCGAAGTAGCGAGGGAATACTGTACACCTCATTAAGACGAAAGCCACACGTGAATAGTCTTTGTTTATCATCAATTCTGATTCAATGTGTGATTAGTTCAAAATTACTTTTCATGTCCCTGGAAAGCTGACATGTTAAGGAATATTTTGGTATATGATACGCTAAAATCGTATGGCTGATTTTCGAGATATTAAAGATTAAAACTTTAGGATCGATTTTTGCAGCTTTTAAAAAATGGCGCTTGGATCGTTCTCCCCCGGAGCTACTCATATAACAGCTTCTTTTATGAATATGATGTTTTCCTTATATTTTTACTACAGGTTGAATCTTCCAAATCCATAATTTTGTCACTCAACAGCTTTCATAATCCAGCATAATTCAAATGTGCCAGAGGAGTTTAAAGGTGCCAATATAATTTAAGTTTGCTGGCATAATATCAGTTAAATAATTATCATTTTCACCTTTACAGTATACCCATGCTATTCGCAGGGATTACGTTCCTTCCCCTCCTGTGAATACCGAAAATACGAGAATATTTGATAACCATGTATGATAATATATACAATGGTACCTCTTGATTCATACTTAGTTCGTTCTTTTTGGTTGTTCGAATTGCGAAAATTCGAATTAGGAAGCAATTTTTACCATTGAAATTAATGTAAAAACATTTAATCCGTTCCAGTTGATTTTAAGTAAAAAAAAAAAAAAAATACTACACTTAACCCCAGCTATTGCAAGAAATTGGTCCCTTAACATTGCCACAGTACTTAAGAACGCAATAGCCATTGTTAAGAAGTAATGGGAAAAAACAAAGTTGGTCCTGACCCACCAGAGTGGCAACATGATTTAACATATTGACGCCTTGTTTTCCCTCATCTCGTCATAATTCATAGATATCCTTCGCATTTTGAGAGTACAAAGTAAACACAGACATGAAATGCATAAAAAAATAAATAAATACAATAAATAAAAAAAAGGCATAACAAAAAATTATTTACTTCGGTGTGAAACTCCCGAGTCTCGATGAAGACTAGACAAGCCTCCCCCTGGGTCCCCTCCCCCCTCCCATGCACTGAATTCAGAAACAGATCGCGTAGTATTCCTCCCTTCCCTCTCCCTCCGTCCTTATCATCTCCCATTCAATACACAAACAGACCGAATAGGCCACCTCCCCTACCCCTACTCTCTCCTTCCTCCAGCCACTCACCATCCTCTCTCCCTCCCCCCCCCCCATTCTCTCTCTTTCTTATCAAGTAGAATATATTCTCACAACATCATTTCCAACAGGAATTATTTCAAGAAAAGTATAAATTATTGTACAAAACTGCAAATTATTGTATTGTCGTAGTTTGCACAAATGACAATGATATTTAACAATTCATTCTTCATTGGTTGTTTAAAATGTTCAATATATCTTCATTAGTAAATAAGTTTGCCAGTGACCAGAGAAGAAGCTGCATTGAATGGGGTGGTAAGTAGGAGGTAATCAGGGTTGGGGGCCGGAGTAACCAAGGCAACTAGGGATCAGAGTAACTTGAAAGCCGTTCACGAGAAAGAGGTGTTCACGGCGGAGAAGTACAAGGAAGACCGGCCGACTGGCGGGAAGGCGCATCGGCCGCACCGTATTTTTTTTTGTTCCAATGCAGAAGCTGTGTTCGGATTGTAGGTCAAAATTTGTTCGCCAAATGTGTTCGGTTTGGGAAGTGTTCGAGTCAAAGGGTGTTCGAATCAAGAGATACCACTGTATATGCAAAAATATGCTTCCCAAACACATTCTAAAGACAGTCTTACTATCAATACAGTAATAATGTAGTAATATCTAGTAATAATGAATTACAAACAGTAATAATTTAGTATAATAAGTACATAGTAAGTAAGTCTCACACATGATGATGCTTGTGACATCACATCATCTGCAGCCAATCAGCAGGAAGGAGGAACAATAGCTCGTAACTGACACTGTTATTTAGAAATTATTTACCAATTATACTGTACCATCTCTTTTCTTTTTTTAATTTTATATTAACTGACATTGTTATTTTAAAATTATTTACCAGTTATACTGTATCATCTCTATTTTCAATTTTTTTGTTATATTAACTGACATTGTTTTTTAAAGTTATATAGTTATACAGTTATAATATAACTATAACTATAAGAGAGATGATACTATATTATAGTATCATCTCTCTTTTCTACCTAATTTTCAAATTTTATATTATATTACATTCTGCTAAAAGATGGCCTAAGAAATTCACAAAATTGCCGCAAGTATGAAAAAAAAACTTTGAGAGAAAAATCCACGACTATGCGGGGCTGTGCATGGTGAACCGCAAATGGGCGAGGGTCCACTGTATTTCATTATTTAGAAAAACAAAATCAACAACTTATGATAAACAATTGGCATTTGCTGCCATGGCTAGAGTGGCATTGTAAGTGGTGACTCAGCTTTTTGCTAGATACGTGTTTGTCAGAAATACACATTTCAAAGATTAACCCCTAAAGGACAGGTGGTGGTGATTGCTGCTCAGTCAACAGAGGACGGGTGGGTGGTCATCACCGCTCAGATCACCGCTCGTCTTGCATTTTAAAATTATGCTTTAGATATTTTTCTCCTGTTAATGAATCAAAACTTTTCCTGGGTACTTTTAGCAGTGAATCAGTATGTCAGATGGTTTTTTTTAATCACTAGGAACTATAGGAAAACAGAAATAGTTTAGACTGTCTGAATAATTACACACTAAGCATGGCACTGGCCTCAGTTACAATCCATTCCCTGTGTATGAATTCTGTGTGTGTGTGTGTGTATTTACCTAGTTGTGACATATGGGAGGGGAGATAAGCTCGTACTGTCCTGTCTCCATAACTATATTTATCCAACTTTTCCTTAAAAATGTGAATATTTCTGGCACACCACCTCCTCTTCCAGACCATTCCATGCCTCAATGCTTCTGTGTAGGAAACTGTACTTTTTTATGTCTATTCTGCAGGTAGCTGCTTTTAATTTTCTTCCATGACCTCTTGTTTCTCTCACGTTCAATTTATATAAGTCTCCTCTATCTATATTTTCCATTCCATTCAGCAATCTGAAGAGTGTAATCATGTCTCCTCTTTCTCTTCTCTTTTCCAATGTTGTGAGCTCCATCCTAGCTAGTCTTTCCTCATAAGGCAAATCTTGTAATTCTGGTGTTATCTTCATTGCTGTTCTCTGCACACATTCCAGCTTCCTTATATGTTTCTTCTCATGAGGTGACCAGATCACTGCTGCATATTCCAGCCTTGGTCTTATTATAGATGTAATTATCTTCCTCATCATTTCTTTATCTAAATATGTAAACGATGTTCTTATGTTTCTTAGTAGGTTGAGCATTTCACTTACAATCTTATTAATATGATGTTCTGGTGATAAATCCTCTGTAAATATTACTCCCAAATCTTTTTCTTCTGAGGTCTTATTTATAATTTCATTTTCATTTCATAGTTATAGATGCACCTTCTGTTGCTTTTTCCGAACTACATTTTTTTATTTTTTTGCACTTCCCAAAATTAAATTACATTTGCCATTGGTTACTCCATTCACATACCTTATCTAAGTCTCTCTGCAATTCTTCACATTCCTCCATATCCTTCACTTTTCTCAAAAATTTAGCATAATCAGCAAAAAGACTCACATAACAGGTTACCTTTTCTACAGTATCATTAATATAAAAAGCAAACATAATTGGTGCTAACACTGATCCTTGTGGGACTCCACTTAAAACTGGACGCCACATTGATGACTGGTCCCTTATTACAATTTGCATCTCTAGGTTTTCCAAAAAATTCTTCATCCACTTCATCAACTTCCCGTTAATACCTCCAATTTTTTCCAATTTCCATAGGAGTCTATTGTGTGGTACCTTATCAAATGCTTTCTTTAGATATAGATAAATGCTGTCTACCCAACCATTCCTTTCCTATATTGTATCAATCACTCTTGAATAATAGCATAATAAGTTAGTTGTACAAGATCTGCCCTTTCTAAACCCAAACTGACAGTTCGTGAGGATTCTATTATCTTCCAGAAACTTGGTCCATTTATCTTTTCTTAGCTTTTCACAAATTTTGATAGATTTTCAGCATTTCCTCCCTTGAATAGGGGAACGATATCTGCCCTTTTCCATTCCTGTGGAACTGTTCCAAGATTTGTGGAGGTACATATTATGCTGTGTAATTTATCTTTCAGTTCATCCCTGCACTCTTTCAATATCCACCCTGACACTCCATCCGGTCCCGTAGCTTTCCTCCCGTCTAAACTTTTGAGTATATTATTTATTTCCTGTATAGTCACTTGAAAGTCTTCCATTCTCCCTTGATCTTGCACATCCCATTTACAGAAAACATTCTCTGTTACAATTCTGACACATTTTATCTATGATATGATTCAACTTGATTTTCAGAAGATAGACTAACTTTAAGGGGTGCATGATCTATTTCACTAATGATCAAAAGATTCTCACAAATAATTTGCCATATCTTAAATAACAATCACATAATCAACTTCCCTAATTCCTTAAAACTTCCTGGTGTGAAGTTGGGGAGACTTTTGACATAAAGATAACTTCACAATCAACTTGGAGAAAGATCTGTTGAGAAAATCCAGAGACAACTCCAATGATAATAAAACTTTTGATAGTTTTAATACCTTCATTTCATTCTTCCTTGAGTGTCATTGTCTACTTTGAAAGTCAGTGCTCCATCTCATTAAAAGTTTTTGTAAGACTGAATTTGATAAAATGTTATTCCTTGAACTCAACATGCACCACTATAATCATTGAATAGTTTCTGCAATAACCATGTTTCTCAAAATTGTTAATGATAATGAATATCCTATTTCCAGCATTACCACGTCAATTTATTCCTGCTTGCAATTTATGGCAAAGTTTACGTTTGAAAAGTTCATGTTCTTCTAAAGGTTTTTGTTCAACCAATCAATTTCACTAAACATTTATGTTTAACTGGAATAAACTGGAATCTACTCCCTAATAATATTGTTTCAGAAGCTTCATTTGATTGATTTAAAACAAATGTTGACATCTTCCTTATTTAATTTAACTTTTCCTTATTTCATTTTTGACATTCATATTAGCTCAAAGGGTAATCCCTGCTAATGTTAATACCAGTTTTATGATTTCCCTAAAGCCCTCTAATGGATTTTCATATTAATAATAATAATAATAATAATAATAATAATAATAATAATAATAATAATAATAATAATTGTATTAATAATAATAATAATAATAATAATAATAATAATAATAATAATAATAATAATAAAAATAATAATAATGACAATAATAATAAAAACAATAAAATAAAGATAAATAATAATAATAATGATAATAATAATAACAATAATAATAATAATATTATTATTTATTCTTTTTTATCTATTTTTTTTTCATTCTCCTGGTAAGTTTAAAGAATCTCACCTTGGGATATACACCAGCCAAATAATAAAACTTTCCAGAAAGAAAGTGATTTCGTTCATTTTCAAAGTGCAGAGCAACACTTTTGTAGTCCTCTGGTATAGCATCTGAGCCCAGGATCTCAGCATACAGCTCCATCTTGCCATGAGTACGGGCCAGCTGGAACGCTTCATCCATGCATTTTGAGAGCACCAAAAACTGTATTGCTGAGTTGTAGTCCCCTAGTTTCTGGAAAAATCTAAGAAGAATACATAATAAAAAACACAATAATTATAATAGTAAGAATTATAAAAACAATCAAATAGAACATTAACATGTTCAGTCACAAAGTGACAATATGAAAATGGTACAGTGCTTACCCCTTATATGACCTTTATGGGTGACAAAAACCCACGAATATTGTAAAAACACAAATGGTGAAATGAAGTATCAACGGGAAAAATGGTATATTGTCAGACAGCCCCCAAGATTAGGTTACAATATTATAAGTTATTCATACAGTATCTAAGCTAGTGTGTCTGAGAAGAGCTCATTGATAATCCTCTACTAGATGGTGTAGAAATTATTCATAGAAGAGAGAGGAGAGAGAACATAGCCTGCAGAATATCATGAGAGATTTGTTTACAACAATGTTTCCCCCAGGGGTAGATAAGGGTGGAGGAGGTAAAAGAAGATGGGAGGACTTTCATGCATTTTCATGCTTTTTTCAGTTACTTTAGTTTGCTGTAGACTCTCTTTTGATGACTGAAATTACTCGTTCCACTCTTAATCCTACAATTTATTACTGAACTTTATTGCTACATTTTTTTTATAGTGAAACCTCGGAGCTTGACCACAATCAGTTCTGAAAGGCTGTTCAAGGACCAAAATGTTTAAAGTCTGAAGCAATTTTTCCCGTAGGAAATGCATTTTTCTTTATATTATTTTCCAGATAAAATTGCATGGTTAAACAAAAAATAAGACATAGAAAGTAAAACAATACAAAAAATGTTGCACAGAAAGAACAAACTGAACAAAAGTTGATATTATCTATCTTTTGATGATGAGATTTTGGTGCACGCAGATGATACTGAGGGACAGAAAGGGGTGATGGGACTTATTGCTTGGAAGAGGAATCCATGCATTTATGATGTAATGCACATATGCATGCTCTAATCAAATTATTAAAAAAAATGGGAAACATTGAATCCGTATTTACCTAGCTGTATCATATAGGATTCGAGCAAGGCTCATAGTGTTCTGTCTCCATACCTCCATATATCCAACATTTCCTTGAAATTATGTACATTGGTTGCTGTAACATCCTCCTCTTTTAAACCATTCTACGTGTCCACAATTCTATGTGGAAAACTGTACTTTTTTGTGTCCTTTAGACACCGACTCTTTTTGATCTTCCTTGAGTGTCCTCTCATCTGTCTAGTTTCTCCTTCTCCAGTATTTCAATACCATTTACTATCTTATATAGAGTTATTATATCACCTCTCTCTCTCTCTCTCTCTTCTGTCCTGTAGAGATGGCAGTCCCATTTCTTTTAATCTGTCCTCATATGTCAGCTCCCTTAGTTCTGGTACCATTTTTGTAGCTACTCTTTGGATCCTTTCTAGTTTCCTTATATCCTTTTTTGCATTTATTGACAACACCACTGCTGCATATTCTAATCTTAGATGTATCATACTAGTTAGAATTTTTTCATCATATCTTTATCCATGTATTGGAAAGCCACCCAAATATTGGCTAACATTCTATATGTTAATCCAGATAGTTTATTTATGTGCTGCTCTGGGTTCAGTGTATCCTGTATCACCACCCCTAGGTCTTTTTCTTCTTTTGTCTAAGGTATTTCCTCCTATCCTATCTTGTAGCTCCATTTTGGCCTTCTTTTGCTCTTGCCTATTTCCATCACATGACATTTCTTTACATTAAAATCCAGTTTCCACCTCTTACTCCATTTGCCAATCTTATCTATGTCCTCTTGTAGCTCCTAGCAGTCAACAGTGTTTTTAATAACTCTCATTAATTTGGCGTCATCTGCAAACATATTCATGTAGCTGGTCATGCTACACTGCAAATCATTTACATATATTTGGAACATTATGGGTGCTAGGACTGACCCCTGCAGTACTCCACTAGTTATGTACATTCCTCCAAGTTGAAATTTCTTCCCTGATCACAGTTCTCATTTCTCTATCTTTCAAATAATCCTGCATCCATTCTAATAGCTTCCCTTGCAGTCCACCTATGTGCTTTAGTTCCCATAATAGTCTCGTGTGGAACTGTATTGAATGCTTTTTTGATATCTAGGTAGACAGCATTTACCCACCCATCTCTGTCTTCAATTACTTCAATTACTTGTGTATAGAAACTTAGCAGGTTTGTGACACATGATTTTCCTTGCCTGAACCCAAATTGCCTATTGAATATAACTTTGTTGTCTTCCAGGTATCTCACCCATTTCTCTTTAATTAGTATCTCACATATTTTGCTGACAACACTTGTTAGTGAAACAGGTCTATAATTCAGCGGGTCAGTCTTCTTTCCTCCTTTGTATATAGGCACAATGTTGGCCCTCTTCCACTTTTGTGGCACCCTCCCCGCTATTGAGCTTGTGATCACTTCTCTAATTACCTGTATTAATTGCTCTTTACATTCCTTTAGTGTCCAGCCTGACACTCCATCCAGTCCCATCGCTTTTCTTACATCCAGATTTCCCAACAATCTGCCAACATCTTGCTTTTGTACCACAACCTTCTTGAAACCCCCCTGTGCCTCCGTCATGTTTGGTTCTATAAATGTCCCCTCCACTGTGAATACTGACTTGAAGCTCTCATTCATAATTTCACTGAGCTCTTCTGCTGTTTGTAATGTTTTTCCTCCTTTCATTATCTTATCTATGGTTTCTTTACATTTCATCTTTCCATTTACATATTTATAGAAAAGTTTGGGTTCATCTCCACATTTCTCTAGTACATCCTTTTCAAAAGCTATTTCTTCCTCTCTTCTTATCCTGACATACTCATTCCTTGTTTCATTGTATCTTTGTCTATTAGTTTCATTTCTCTGCTTCTTTGGTTTCCTCCAAGTTCTGTTGTCTGTCTTTGTGTGTGTGTGTGTGTGTGTGTGTGTGTGTGTGTGTGTGCGTGTGTGTGTGTGTGTGTGTGTGTGTGTGTGTATTTACCTAGTTGTATTTACCTAGTTGTATTATACAGGGTTCGAGCGGGGCTCATAGTGTCCTGTCTCCATATCTCCATACATATATCCAACATTTCCTTGAACTTATGGATATTACTTGCTGTAACAGCCTCTTCTTTCAATTCATTCCAGGTGTCCACAATTCTATGTGGAAAACTGTACTTTTTTGTGTCCTTTAGACACCAACTTTTTCTGATTTTTCTTGAGTGTCCTCTCATTTGTCTAGTTTCTTCTTCCACCTCCAGGTTTTGCTCGTCTAGTTTTTCAATACCATTTACTATCTTATACAGAGTTATTAGATCACCTCTCTCTCTTCTCTCCTGTAGAGTTGGCAGTCCCATTTCTCTTAATCTCTCCTCATATGTCAGCTTGTTTAGTTCTGGTACCATTTTCGTGGCTACTCTTTGGATCCTTTCTAGTTTCCTTATATCCTTTTTTGCATGTGGTGACCACACTACTGCTCCATATTCTAATCTTGGACGATGTATCATGCTGGTTAGTATTCTTTTTAACATGTCCTTGTCCATGTAATGGAAAGCCACCCTAATATTGGTTAACATTTTATATGTTGATCCAAATAGTTTATCTATGTGCTGCTCTGGATTCAGTGTATCTTGTATCACCACCCCTAGGTCTTTTTCTTCTTTTGTCTTAGGTATCTCCTCCTGTCCTATCTTGTAGTTCCATTTTGGTCTTCTCTTGCTCTTGCCTATCTCCATCACATGACATTTCTTTACATTGAAAGCCAGTTTCCACGTCTTACTCCATTCATCGATCTTATCTATGTCCCCATGTAGCTCCTGGCAGTCAACAGTGTTTTTAATAACTCTAATTAATTTGGCATCATCCGCAAACATATTCATGTAGCTGGTCACACAGCACTGCATATCATTTACATATGTATACCTGGAACGTTATGGGTGCTGGGACTGACCCCTGCGGTACTCCACTTGTTACATTCCTCCATCTTGAGGTTTCCTCCCTGATCACCGTTCTCATTTCTCCATCTTTCAAATAATCCTGCATCCATTCTAATAACTTCCCTCGTAGTCCACCTATGTGCTTTAGTTTCCATAATAGTCTCTCATGTGGAACTGTATTGAATGCTTTTTTGATATCTAGGTAGACAGCATTTACCCACCCATCTCTGTCTTCAATTACTTCAATTACTTGTGTATAGAAACTTAGCAGGTTTGTGACACATGATATCCCTTGCCTGGACCCAAATTGCCTATTGGATATAGCTTTGTTGTCCTCCAGGTATCTCACCCACTTCTTTTTAATTAGTATCTCACATATTTTGCTGACCACACTTGTTAGTGAGACAGGTCTATAATTCAGCGGGTCAGTCTTCTTTCCTCCTTTGTATATAGGCACAATGTTGGCCCTCTTCCACTCTTTTTGCACCCTCCCTTCCTTTATTGAGCTTGTGATCACTTCCCGAATTGGCTGTACTAATTGCTCTTTACATTCCTTTAGTGTCCAGCCCGACACTCCATCTGGTCCCATTGCTTTTCTTACATCTAGATTTTCTAACAATCTGCCAACATCTTGTTTCTGCACCACAACCTCCTTGAGACCCCCCTCTGCCTCTGTCGTGATTGGTTCTATAAATTCCTCCTCTACTGTGAATACTGACTTGAAGCTCTCATTCATAATTTCACTGAGCTCTTCTGCTGTCTGGTATGTTTTTCCTCCCTTTATTATCTTGCCTATGGTTTCTTTACATTTCATTTCTCCATTTACATATTTATAGAAGAGTTTGGGTTCATCTCCACATTTCTTTACTATATCCTTTTCAAAAGCTATTTCTTCCTCTATTCTTATCCTGACATACTCATTCCTTGCTTCATTGTATCTCTCTCTATTAATTTCATTCCTCTGCTTCTTCAGTTTCCTCCAAGTTCTGTCCTTTGCTTGCTTTGCTTCTGCACATCTAGCATTATACCAGGTGTATTTGCTATCCCTTAGTTTGTATTTTGGTACATATCTTTCGACACCTTCTCGATACCTCTTCAGGAATATTTCGTACTTCTCCTGTACTGTTTTGCCGTTCATGATTGCTCTCCAATCTGTCCTTTCAAAAAATTCCCAAAAGCCTTCAAAGTTTGATCTCACATAATTTAATCTTCCACTTTTATAATCATCTCCCCTTTTTTGCCAATGTCCCTTCTTGTAATTCCACTTCCATCAATACATGGTCACTTTTTCCCATTGGGCTTAGATACTTTATGATGGGTTGGAGTTCTGTTTTTTTTTTTAACACCAGATCTAACATTGATGGTTCATCCTCTCCTCTGAGTCTAGTGAAACCCTCCACCCACTGGTCCAGTGTGTTCTCCATGGCTAATTTTAGCATTTCTTCACTCCATGATCCTTCGGTTCCACTCCCTTCCATTTCTTTCCAGTTCACACCTCTACAGTTGAAATCACCCATTAGTAGTACTTTTCTGTCATTCCTCATCATATCAGCCAGGCATTTTAACATCTCCTTTTGCATTGTTTTATACTCTTCTAGTTTCCACGTATTTGTTCTTGGTGGCACATAGACTACTATAATTTTTCTTCTATCTCTTTCATTATTTTGAATTATTATACTGATGACTTCTGCCATGCCATCCCCATATTGCACTCCCTCTACAGCTATGTCTTCTTTCAGCATTATTAATACTCCTCCTCCTCTTTTTCCTTTTCTAGCTCTCCTCCAAAGCTTAAATCTCTCTAGCTGGAAATTTACATTAATCTCTTCCTTCAATTTTGTTTTTGTCATGCACTGGTTTTTCGCTGCTTAAATAGTCCTTTATCTGTAATATACTGCTTAGCAAACCATCCACATTTGTATAAGCTACTTTTAATTTGTTGGTCTCTCCATCACTTTTACCTCCTGCTTCTGCTGTTGTTGTTCCCCTGCTTCCTCTTCCTTCTCCCGGGTAAATCACCTCCTTAGCCTCATGTCTAGCACCCTGTGTGTGTGTGTGTGTGTGTGTGTGTGTGTGTATGTATTTACCTAGTTGTATTATACAGGGCTCGAGCAGGGCTCATATCTTCCTTAAATTTCTGCACACTTGCTGCTATAACAATCTCTTCATTTAATCCATTCCAGACATCCACCGTTCTATGCGGAAAGCTGTACTTTTTAGTGTCTCTCAAACATTGTCTTTTTCTGATTCTCTTTGAATGCCCTCTCATCCTTTCACCATCATCTTCCTTTAGTACCACCAGATCCTGTTTGTCAATCTTGTCAACGTGGTTCACTATTTTATACATTGTTATTAGATCTCCTCTTTCTCGTCTGGCTTGTAAGGTAGGCAGTTCCATTTCCTTCAACCTCTCCTCATATGTCAAATCTTTCAGCTCCGGTACCATCTTTGTGGCTGCCCTCTGAATCCTTTCTATCTTTGTTACATCTTTCTTTTTATGTGGAGACCACACAACTGCTGCATACTCTAACCTGGGACGTATCATAGTGGCTATAATTTTTTTCATCATATCTTTATCCATATAATGGAATGCCACCCTGATATTCGTTAACATTCTGTGTGTCGAGCCACATATCCCATTTATATGTCATTCTGGGGTCAGCGAATCCTGTACAATCACTCCCAAGTCCTTCTCTTCCCTGCTCTTCATTATCACTTCTCCTATTTTATACTCCCATGTTGGTCTGGTCTTACTCATTCCCATCTCCATCACATGACACTTCTTTGCATTAAATTCTAGTTTCCATCTCTTGCTCCACTCATGTATCTTGTCAATATCTCTCTGTAGCTCCATACAGTCTGCTTGGCTCTTTATAACTCTTAACAATTTAGCATCATCAGCAAACAAATTTATATAACTGTTTAAACCTTCTTGCATGTCATTTATGTATATCTGGAACATAATGGGTGCTAACACCGACCCTTGTGGTACTCCGCTTGTGACACCACTCCAGCTTGAATAGTTGTCTCTGATTACTGTCTTCATTTCTCTATCCTTTAGATAGTCTCCCATCCATTTTAGTAGTTTCCCTTTCAGTCCTCCTATATGTTCCAATTTCCACAGTAGCCTTTTGTGTGGAACTTTATCAAATGCCTTTTTGATGTCCAAGTACACAGCATCAACCCACCCATCTCCATTATCAATTACATCTATTATTCTTGTGTAAAAACTGAGTAGATTTGTAACACATGACCTTCCTTTCCTGAAGCCATATTGGTTGTTTGTTACAATTTTATTTTCTTCCAGATATTTCACCCACTGCTCCTTTATTATTACTTCACACATCTTGCTCACAACACTAGTTAGAGATACTGGTCTATAGTTAAGTGGCTCAGTCTTCTTTCCTCCCTTGTATATTGGTATTATATTAGCTCTTTTCCACTCTCTTGGTACTTTTCCTTCCTTCAGTGAGCTGTTAATCACATTCCAAATTGGTTCCACCAGTTGTTCTCTACATTCCTTTAAAGCCCACTTTAACACTCCCATTGCTTTTCTGGCATCCAGCTTCTCTAACACTTTATCAATTTCTTGCCTTTGCACCAAAACTTCCTGCATCCCCTTCTGCTTTGCTTCACTGTACAGTTCTGTAAAGTCCATTTATACACTGAACACAGACCTGAAACTCTCATTCATGAGTTTACTCCTCTCTTCCGCTGTTTGATATACTCTTCCTTTCTTTGTTAACTTGTCAATGGTCTCATTGCTTGTCATTTTGCCATTGATATATCTATAAAATAGCTTGGGTTCTTTTTCACATTTTTCCACTACATCCTTTTCAAATACCCTCTCCTCTTCTCTTCTTATTATGATGTATTCATTTCTTTCTTCTTTATATTGCTCTCTGTGAATTTCATTTCTTTGTTTCTTTAGTTTCTTCCAAGCTTTATCCCTTATCTTTTTTGCCTATGCACATATGGAAATTATACCAAGCTTGTTTTCTCTTCCTTATTTTATATAATGGTACATACCTCGGTATACCTTCATTGTATTTTATTAAGAATGCTTCATATTTCTCTAGTACGGTTTCATCTTCCATTAGTGTCTTCCAATTTATGCTCCCCAAAAATTTCCTTAATTCTATAAAAATAGGATTTTTAATGTAAAATCCATTTTTATCTACATACTTACCCATAATTATTAATTATTGCTTAAGCCCCATATACACAGCAAACTTACACATATGTCTACCAGCTCGTGAAAAGGAAACGAAAGATATACTTGAGTTACCCCCTTTCTCGTTTTCTTTGATGACCCCGTGACCCATTCTCTATCCCAGGAGCCCCGTATCAACACAAGGAACCCTCATTGGCCTCTAGCATGAGGTCATAGAGGGGAGGGAGGAAGGGAAACTCAATTATAATTAATAATTATGGGTAAGTATGTAGATAAAAATGGATTTTACATTAAAAAATCCTATTTGTTATTACACATACTACAACCCATAATTATTAATTATTGCTTACAACTGAATCCCAAGTATAGGAGGGAGGATGACCTCACCCCACAAAAAAAAAAAAAAACTTTTCCAACTCAAAAGAGAAAGGAACCTAAACTCTCTATACTGAGTAACAATATATATAACCATATGTAACCTGGTCATCATTCAATTACCCTAAGAGCAGACACCACTGGTCCCAGAGAAAAGGTATCTAAATACCGATGTGTAACGTCTCTAAGGTAAAATGAAGCAAATGTGGACATAGATTTCCAGGTTCCTGCCCGAAGGACAGCTGGAATACTCTGAACTTTCCTGAACAAGGTACTTGTAGCTACCGCCCGAACTTCATGTGCCCTAACCCGAACCAAGCGCATGTCCTCCTCTGAGACATCACCATGTGCCCGTTGTATGACATTACATATCCAGTGAGAGATGGTATGAGGGTGCACCACACGTCTAGGTTCAGGAACAGTCACAAAATGTCTGGAGCATCGAGGACGACAATCCCTGGTCCTACGAAGATATTCCCGTACAGCTCTGACTGGGCATAAAAGCCGGTCTTCCTCAGAGTCACCAAAAAAGTCCTTAAGAGCAGGAATCGTGAAGTCTGACTGAGATTCATCCCCAGGAAGTTGGGTCTTCGCATGGGAACTGAGGCCTCTCATCCTCCAGCTTGGCCCAGAAATCAGGTGAATAAGAGGAAATGCAGCCCAAGAGCATCAACCAAACTCTTACCAAGAGATATACTATATATACTTAATATATACTTAATAGAGAGGTGGCCCACAAAAGGTACTAGAGCCTTCTATCACCTGAATTTCATATGCTTTACATTTCTCCCACAATCACAATCTATTCTTCAATGGGCCAAAACCTCTATTACTTTGCAATCTTCAATCTGATTACCAGTTTAGGTTATGTCAAGGACATTCTACTGGTTATCTTCTGACTTTCCTTACTTAATCTTGGTCATCCTCTTTCAGAGATTTTGGTGAAAATTTTGCTGTTGTCTTAGACATATCTAAAAGTTTTGATAGAATCTGGCAAAAAAACTTTGATTTTCAAACTACCCTCTTTCTATAGCTTCTATCCCTCTCTCTGCAACTTCATCTAAGTTTCCTTTCTGACCATTCTATTGCTGCTGTGGTAGACAGTCACTGTTCTACTTCTAACAGTAGTGTTTCTAGTTCTGTCACCAACCCTCTTCCTATTATTCATCAACGATCTTACAGGCTAAACTTTTGTCCTATCCTCTCCTACACTGATGGCACACCCTGCACTTTTCCACATCTTTTCATACACAACAAACCCTGCAGGAAGTAAACATGTTATGAAGGGAAGCCACAGATTGCCTGCATTCTGACCACACTAAAATTTATAACTGAAAAATGAACATAGTATAGGTATTCCTTGATATATGATTCAGCAATACACTATGTATATACTTACTTAGCAACCATCTTGGCACCTTCTACACTTTTGGTCTCTCGCACAATCCTGACGGCCTCTTCAGGCGAGTTCAAGTTATGCAGTAGCAGGCGAATCACTGACTCATAGTCCCGTGCTGATTCATAATAAGTGGCAGCCTCTCGATACTGGCCATCAGACTCTTTGGCCTTGGCATACTGGATGATGGATCAATTAATTAGATTATAAAGTCAGCATGGAAACATGCAATGAAAAAATTACTGTTCCTGTAAATACAAATATCCCAACAGCTGCAGATAAATCTGTTTTTTTCTGAATCTTACACTCATTCAGTGTGGATATGCCTCTCTAATGATATTTAGCCAAAGAGCAACAAGTTCTATTGTTTAATAGATGTGAATTCTGTAAAAGATATAAAAGCAGACAATCTGCTTTTTGAACTAGTAGCTTAGGTGCCTTAAATCCACAGTACTACTTCTATTCAAGAATTATTGGAGTGGCACAAGGAAAACATATGCACAGATTATGATTACTTGTACTAGAAAAGAAAAAAAAACTCTGATAGAAGTACTATATAAGAAGTTCCTAAAGAAATTGTAATATTAGGCAAACCTGGGTGTCTCTTTGGAAACTCTGAGTTAGGCATACCAAACAAATCACATAGAATCAATACATAACATTAGGGTGGCCCTTATTTTAAAAATTTTCTAAAATTTGCTGGGCATCCCTAAAAAATGTTCCTTTATGCATGGAAACAATGAGGCTAAAATGTTATTCAAATTGAATAGTATTTACTGGTGGTGCTGGGTATCCAAAGTTTATCCTGTATGGGGATCTCTGCTGATCACTGATGAAACAATGATGCCTTTTAGTTTCATTGTCCTAATGATGATGCATTGCTTCAGTGAGGTGTGTAAATCATAGCATTGAGCTATTGTTGCTGCATTTTTCTGTGTATTTAGTTTCTTTATGCAAGTGTAGTGTCAGAGAACTGTGACTCATGACTGGCTGAGATGAGCTCAATGACAAATGGACTCCATGTCCTCTTCAAGAGGTTCAAGCCTCAGTGGGAATCCATAGACAAGACAGCCTTCCCTAGACCCTCAGACCCTCAGCCCTCAGACCTAATACATGAGTTATGTCATTTATCACCTCCCAGCAGATCAATTTCCACCCATGAGATGATTACAGGGAGTTCCTGGAGCTCGCTCTTGTTTTACTGGGGAAAGTTCCTCTGCGAGATGTTTGGTTCATGGAACCAAGAATGTATCATCATGCCCACTGGCTGTCCAAAGCCCTTTACAGCATCAAGATCTGGCTGTTCCAAGAACAAATCAAGTTAACAGCTCATGAAGAGCAAGAGATGGAGATGGCTTTCTTTGTTGTGACAATCTACCTCGAAGCTTGGTTCTCCACCCCTATTCCAATGGAAGCTCCTTACTGAGACCTGGCCCTGATGAAGTCTGACTGATTACACCGGGATCAATCCAGCAATCTCCAAAGCCACTTCAGAGAAGCTCTGCCATCAACTCTGGTACCTGTCAGAGGAAATCCTGGATTTGGCCTTTTTTGACACCAGGGTCCTGCTTTTAGAGATGGCCAAGGTGGTTGTGCTGGAGAAGAAGGGCCATAAAGATCGCGTGAAGAGACCAATGCTCAATCTATACGACTTCAAGCAGAGGACACTCGCGTCCTTCATCTCCATAAGAACCATAGGGTCTCACAGAAGGTTTGGTTTGGATGTTGATGTCCTGAAGACCAATCCAGCCACATGGCAAGAGAAGAATTCCTTCCAAGAAACAGCCCAGAGTTATCACTGCTGAAAGAGGAGTTGTTCTGATTCAAAAGCATAAAAATCTCCTGACCAAGAAGGAAGATCAGCTCCAATTTCTCCTTCTGGTAGTCATGGAACCTAGAGCTGAGTTCCCCAATAGCTAGAAGGTTACTATAGCCTGAAACAGGTGAAAATGAATGGGATAAGCATCCTAATACCCTAACTTCAAACAGATAATACTTGGTTTAGACCAGATGGACCTAGACTACCAGGGTTCAGAGTTTGGGGACTGCACACCACCAGTAAATACTAATGTATTAAATTGAAATTTATACCACCATATTTTCCAGTCAAAAGGAAAAGTTTCAGCAGGTGCCCCAAGAATTTTTATTTTTTATTTTATTCCCCTTATATGTAATGAAAACCCTATTACAGGTACCTCTCAATTTATGCAAAAATTGCATTCTTGAAGAGGTCATGGACAACAAAAATAACGTAAATCAAATAATATACATATACATATACATATATATATATATACATATATATATATATATATATATATATATATATATATATATATATATATATATATATATATATATACAGACAACACCGCGTAGTGTAGTGGTAGCACGCTCCGCTCACAACTGAGAGAGCCCGGGTTCAATTCCCGGGCGTGGTGAGGCAAATGGGCAAGCCTCTTAATGTGTATCTAGCCCCTGTTCACCTAGCAGCAAGTAGGTATGGGATATAACTCAAGGGGTTGTGGCCTCGCCGTCCCGGTGTGTAGTGTGTGATACACACACACACACACACACACACACACACACACACACACCCAGCCACTGGGGGCATAAGCCAGTGCAACTCAGTGCCGGTCCCAAGCCTGGATAAATGGGGAGGGTTGCGTCATGGAAGGGCATCCGGCGTAAAAATATTTGCCAACTCAATATGCGGAGCTTGTCAAAGACGAGTGATCTGCTGTGGCGACCCCAAAGTGGGAATAGCCGAAAGATGAAGATATATATATATATACAGTCATAGCTCTACATACGAGTGTTTCAGGATACAAATTTTTCAAGATACAAGCTGGGAAACAAGCCAAATTGTTGCCCAGGATATGAGTAAATATTCACCATACGAGCAGCGAGAATTTAATTGTGCCAAGCCACCACCCGTTCACAGCAGCGGCGTTAGGTTATAACTTCAGTTGAAATAAAAATCTTGGGATATTACGAGAAAGTAACTGATTTCATTGAAAAGAAACACCATGAAAAAGTTCACACTGGTCGTATTACTGCTCTGTTTAATGACATTTGCCTTACACATTTTAGAAACATTTTAAACAGTAGAGAAAAGCAGTCGTCTTTGGATAGATTTTTCAAGAAACGACGTCTATCTGGTGACAGTGAGGGTGGAAGTGAAGGAAACTAAACTTTAATTTGCATGTTTTTCTCATGTTGGAACACATTATTCAGATTTACATGTATTTGAATAGGAAATCTTGTTCCACCATGTCAGCAATTTCAGGATACAAGCTCAGTTGTGGATGAATTAAACTCATATGTAGAGGTGTGACTGTATATAACGTCATAAATCTACGTACGAGTGTAATTAGTTACGTAATAATTAGTAAGTAATTAGCTCATATCCTGAAATTGCTCGTATGGTGGTACAAGATTTCCTATTCAAATACATGTAAAACTGAATAATGCGTTCCAACATGAGAAAGACATGCAAATTAAAGTTTAGTAATACCAATGTACACTGAAAGAAAGTTAACACTAATAAGGAAAACAATGATAAATGGTATTTATTATTAAAATAACCATTATAAATACAGATAAAGTAAATAAATAAAAAATAATGTAAATATCAAGTGATAAAAAATATAAGTAGGTTAACGCGCACTTTACCTCTGCTGAGGACAGTTGACGACGGAGGCGTAAGATGGTGGCGGAGGAGGGAAGGAGTGAAATAAGCTGACGAGAATTACACTTACATAATAAACATAATGAAATTAATAGAGACTCAAAAATAACTTAACACTAGGTTTTTTTATCTTTTCTATTTTATAATTTTTTCTATTTTAATGTTTTTTTCCATTCACTGTTTTCATTTCTTTTCTTCACTTCCACCCTCACTGTCACCGGATAGACGTCATTTCTTGAAAAATCTATCTAAAAACGACTGCTTTTCTCTACTTTTTTAAATGTTTCTAAAATGTGTAAGGCAAATGTCATTAAACTGAGCAGTAATATGACCAGTGTGAACTTTTCATGGTGTTTCTTTTCAATGAAATCAGTTACTTTCTTGTAATATTCCAAGATTTTTTATTTCAGCTGAAGTTATAACCTAACGCCGCTGCTGTGAACGGGTGGTGGCTTGGCACAATTAAATCCTTCAGCAATGCAAGATTATTTTCTTTCAGTTTTTGAGCTGTGAGTGTTGGATTTTTATCCAGCTGCTTCCTGATAACCTTAGAAGTATGATTTGATATCCTCTTTGGCCTACCAAAGTGAGGCTTGGGAGTAGGAAATGCCCTACCTCCTCCGTCACTAAATTTCTTGGTGCACTTATGAACTTGTCGCACTCCTTTTGCTGGACAGACAGCAATGGAAGAATTGGTATTTTCTGTGTTTTAATAACGGTGGGAAATTTGAGTGCCTGTCATTTTGTGCCCAAATTTTGCACGATCACTATATATATATATATATATATATATATATATATATATATATATATATATATATATATATATATATATATATATATATATATATATATATATATGTATATATATATATAGTAAGCACATGTGTGTTTGTGTAACTGTTGTTGTTTGGGTGGCACAAAGGAACTCTTGTAGGACACCTGTTTGGCCACTCAATGAAATATCGTGAATAAGTAAAAAAAAAAGTAAATAAAAAATTTGTTTGGATTTCAAACCTCAGGTAAATAAAAAAAAAACACATAAAACAAAATGTAAAACATGTAAAAAGTTCTTATAACTTTCTTTTGATAAACTTACTGGCAATCTACCTTCTACTCTAAAACATGTCTCATTCTTCTCACATTGTCAAACCACAGCAATTCAGCAACATAATTGCTTCACTGATGAGTTCAAATAAATTTTTCACCTCTATTTCTCATTTGGTGTGCTATAATGTGCAGAACAATAACACAGACACTTTGGCCTAATAATCTATCAATCAATCAATCATGGGGAGCATACACTGGCAGTCACGCCTTGCGAGTCTCCATGCAGGGTCCCTTCCCATACCGAATGACTCCCAGCAGGAGGCATCGACTTGCTGCAGCCAAGAGTTCTGTGGGCATCCCCTTGGCCTCCTCCAAGTCGGGTTATTCCTCATGGAAACAACCCGATAAGCAGGATCGACTTCCAGGTATCACGCCACATGCCCATATAGCCGCAGTTGGCACTGAAGGACTATGATAATAATAGGCCTCGAATCAGTCTCACGGAACAATCACTGATTTGACAAAGTCATACCAGCAGTATCCCATGATCCTGCGAAGGCATCTAGTACCAAAGACATCAATTTGCCTCTTCAGGTCGGTGTTCAGTGTCCATGTCTCATAACCATAGAGTACGAAAGGGATCACCAGCAACTTGAAGATCCGAATCTTTGTCCGTCTGCACAGGTATCGACAACGCCAAATACTCGTGCCAGGCCACTCCACTGTGTGACTTCTTGGCTCAACCCATCCTCGTTATGCACTACACTATCAAGGTATGTGAGATTTTTAAAGATCTCAATGTCCTCACCACACACAAGGACAAACTGTACTGTGTCATCATAAACTTAACTCACCTGTAAATGCATCTTTGGAGAATTTATGTTGACCAATAGCTGTCCAACTTTGTTCCAGTTCTTCAGTCGGATATAAAGGCTTGCAGCTTTCTCATGGAAGTTGCCACTTTCATACAGCACTGCTGCCTCAGAGTATTGCTGATAGAAGACCAATAATAAGAAACAAATGCAATTCATTCTTATAGTTTTGAAAGAATATCTGATTTTGAATGGAGGAGAGCTGGAGGGGTTGGAACAGTTCTGCTATCAAAGAGATGTGATTGACTGTGAAACAGAAGTGGAAAGAGCAGTAACGATGAGAGTAGCAGAAACACAGGGAAAGTGGAAAGAAATGGTGAGTCTGTCGACAAATTGAGGTAGACCTTTAAGAAGGAGAGCAGAGGAGTATGGGACATGCATAAGGTCAGTTTTGCTGTGTGGTTCTGAAACATGGGCCATGAATGAGAGACTGATGGTGGTTCTGAGAGCATGTGAATTTAGAATGTTATGATTTATAGCTGACATGAGATGGCAAGTGAGGATATAACTGAGTGAAGTACATATTTTATGCAACTAACCTTTTTACTCTCCAAGATCTCAGCACATTCTCTCTTCAGCATACGGCTGTTCATCTCTGCAGCAATATTAACACCTCTTCTGATGTCTCCACATCGGAGTGCTGTACGTGCAATCCCAGCTTTGCATGCAGCATTATGATCCTCAGAGCCACCTATATTGACTACACCACGCTCATAATGAGTGAGGGCTCCAGGATAGTCCCCTCTGTGAAAAATAATAATAAAAACTACAAATACAGAAGAAACTCTGGAACAGTAATAAAATATTCATGGTGTAGGAAAGGACATATTTTCATTGGTTGGAACGTGTGCAGAGAGCAGCAACGAAGATGACACCAGAGTTGCAAGATTTGCCTTATGAGGAAAGACTAACAAGGATGGAGCTCACAACATTGGAAAAGAGAAGAGAAAGAGAAGAGATGATTACACTCTTTAAATTGCTGAATGGAATGGAAAATATAGATAGAGGAGACTTATATGAACTGAACGTGAGAGAAACAAGAGGTCATGGAAAAAAATTAAAAGCAGCTACCTGTAGAAGAGACATCAGAAAGTATAGTTTCCCACACAGAAGCATCGAGGCATGGAATGGTCTGGACAAGAAGGTGGTGTGTCAGAAATATTTACATTTCTAAGGAAAAGTTGGATAAATATAGTTATGGAGACGGGACAGTATGAGCTTAGCTCCCCTCCCGTATGTCACAACTAGATAAAATACACACACACACACACACACACACACACACACACACACACACACACACTGATGCTTGCGCCGACCAGACATGCTTATTGAGGACAGTTCATGGCTTCAACTACTGGGCCCCTTACTGCTGGAGGAGCCTAGTGATGTATGTACAGAGGGGAGAGGGGGGCTATTTGTAGTTGTCCTGTCTCCAAAAGTGATCTAGGGAAAATAAAGAGCATTACTATGAATAGAGAGGAGTCAACCCCGATCGGGAGTACAACTGAAGTAAACAGATCCGCAGGAATTTACGTTTTGGAAACACCATTCAGACTCAAAAGGTTAGCTGGCTCGAATGATATTGGAGAGTTTTCAGGATTTCAGAAAGAAAGCAGGGGAACAATGATGAGACTGGTCAGTGTCAAAAGAGAAAGAAGTGAGGCTTATGAAAGAACTCCTAGATGGTTTGATGATGAAATATGAGCTGCTTGCAAATTAAAATAAGGAAATGAAAAGCAGGATTCCTAAGTATGATCATATTATAGAGACAAATAAAGAGATGAAAGAGAAATTGGAAAATATAAGAAAAGAAAACAAAGACCTGAAGGGAAAATGTGTAAGCTATGAAGCACAGCTAGAGGACCTCAAAGGGAAAGTGATGGACCACTCAGAAAAAACCAACCAAGTGTGTAGTGACTCAAAGCTAGTGGAACTGAAAAATGTATGGAAGAAAGAAAGGGAAGAAGAAAAGATTAGCTTTGCAGAAATAATTAAGAAAAAAATACAAGACAATACTAAGGACACCGTCATACAGATTATTAAGGAAAAGGAAAACCTGGTGAGGGATACAGTGGGCAGAAAAAATGTTTAGTAATATATGGAATACAAGAAAGGAAAAATCCCAATAAATACGGAAGAGAAAGAGAGGAGAGAGAATTGGTAAAAAAGGTCATGAAACAGGTACAGGATGACACACAAAGCCTGAAGCAGGAGGTTGAAGAAACACATAGGATTGGAAAATACAATGAAGGAAATACAAGACCGCTCAAAGTGAGGATGAGGTCACAACTGGCTGTGGAGGAAATAACAGCAAGAGCTAGTAGACTGGAACAAACTGAAGGATATAAGGATATATAGATAAAAAGAGAATTTGGAAGAAAGACAGAATGAAAAAGATTTATGACAAGAGGCTAAGGAAAAAAAGTTAAGGAGGACAGAGACCGAGAAGAAGACTTTTTACTGGAGGATGCTAGACATGAGGTTGAGGAGGTGGTTTACCCGGGAGAAGGAAGAGGATGCAGGGGAACAACAACAGCAGCAGTAGGAGGTAAAAGCGATGGAAAGACCAACAAATTAAAGGTAGCTTATACAAATGTGGATGGTTCACTAAGCAGTATATTAGAGATAAAGAATTATTTAAGCAGTGAAAAACCAAATGTGTTCTGCATGACGGAAACAAAATTAAAGGAAGAGATCAACATAACTTTCCAGCAAGAGGGATTTAAACTTTGGAGGAGAGATAGAAAAGGAAAAGGACAAGGAGGAGTACTAGTAATGGTGAAAGAAGACAGCTGTGGAGGGAGTGCAATATGGGGACGGCATGGCAGAAGTCATCAGTATAACAATTCGAACGAAAGAGATAGGAGAAAAATTATAGTAACCTATGTACCACCAAGAACAAATGCATGGAAATTGGAAAAGTATAAAGCAATGTAGAGGGAGGTGTTAAAATGCCTGGCTGACATGATGAGGAAGGACAGAATAGTACTCCTAATGGGAGACTTTAAATGTAAAGGTTTGAACCGGAAAGAAGTGGAAGGGAGTGGAACCGCAGGATCATGGAGTGAAGAAATGCTGAAATTAGTCATGGAGAACACACTGGACCAATGGATGGAGGATTTCACTAGACTCAGAGGAGAGGATGAACCATCAATGCTAGATCTGGTGTTCACAAAACAAAAAAACAAAAAAACAGAATTCCAACCCATCATCAAGTACCTAAGGCCAATGGGAAAAAGTGACCATGTATTGATGGAAGTGAAATTACAGAGAAGGGGCATTGGTATGAAGGGAAGATGATTATAAAAATGGAGGGTTAAATTATGTGAGGGCAAACTTTGAAGGCTTAACGGGAATTTTTTGGAAGGACACATTGGAGAGCAACCATGAATGGCAAAACAGCACAGGAGAAGTATGATGTATTCCTGAGGAAGTATCGAGGTGTGGAAAGACATGTACCAAAATAAAAAATAAGGGATAGCAAACACACATGGTATATTGCTAGATGTGCAGAAGCGAAGCGAGCAAAAGACAGAACTTGGAGGAAACTAAAGAAGCAGAGGAATTAAACTAACAGAGAGAGATACAATGAAGCAATGAATGAGTATGTCAGGATAAGAAGAGGGGAAGAAATAGCTTTTGAAAAGAATGTAGTAGAGAAATGTGGAGATGAACCCAAACTTTTCTATAAATATGTAAATGGAAAGATGAAATGCAAAGAAACCATAGATAAGATAATAAAGGGAGAAAAAACATTACAAACAGCAGAAGAGCTCAGTGAAATTATGAATGAGAGCTTCAAGTCACTATTCACAGTGGAGGGGACATTTATAGAACTAAACATGACAGAGGCAGAGGGGGGTTTCAAGGAGGTTGTGGTACAAAAGCAAGATGTTGGCAGATTGTTGAGAAATCTGGATGTAAGAAAAGCAATGGGAACAGATGGAATATCTGGCTGGACACTAAAAAAATGTAAAGAGCAATTAATACAGCCAATTTGGGAAGTAATCACAAGCTCAATAGAGGAGGGGAGAGTGCCACAAGAGTGGAAGAGGGCCAACATTGTGCCTATTTACAAAGGAGGAAAGAAGACTGACCCACTGAATTATACACCTGTTTCACTAACAAGTGTTGTCAGCAAAATATGTGAGATACTAATTAAAGAGAAATGGGTCAGATACCTGGAAGACAGCAAAGTTATATACAATAGGCAATTTGAGTTCAGGCACGGAAAATCATGTATCACGAACCTATTAAGTTTCTATACACAAGTAATTGAAGGAATTGAAGACAGAGATGGGTGGGTAGATGTTGTCTACTTAGATATCAAAAAAGCATTCGATACAGTTCCACACAAGAGACTATTATGGAAACTAAAGCACATAGGTGGACTACGAGGGAAGTTATTAGAATGGATGCAAGATTATTTGAAAGATAGAGAAATGAGAACTGTGATCAGGAAAGAAACTTCAAGTTGGAGGAATGTAACAAGTGGAGTACCACAGGGGTCAGTCCTAGCACCCATCATGTTCCAAATATATGTAAATGTGTGACCAGCTACATGAATATGTTTGCGGATGACGGTAAATGAATGAGAGTTATTAAAAACACTGTTGACTGTTAGGAGTTACAAGGGGACATAGATAAGATCAAGGAATGGAGTAATAGGTGGAAACTGGATTTTAATGTAAAGAAATGTCATGTGATGGAGATAGGCAAAAGCAAAGGAAGGCCAAAATGGAGCTACAAGATGGGACAGGAGGAAATACCTAAGACAAAAGAAGAAAAAGACCTAGGGGTGGTGATACAGGATACAATGAACCCAGAGCAGCACATAAATAAACTATATATATATATAGTTTATATAGAATGTTTGCCATTATTAGGGTGGCTTTCCAATACATGGATAAGGATATGATGAAAAAAATTCTAACCAGTATGATACGTCCAAGATTAGAATATGCAGCAGTAATGTGGTCACCACATGCAAAAATGGATATAAGGAAACTAGAAAGGATCCAAAGAGTAGCCACAAAAATGGTACCAGAACTAAGTGAGCTGACATATGAGGACAGATTAAAAGAAATGGGACTGCTAACTCTACAGGATAGAAGAGAGGTGATCTAATAACGCTGTATAAGATAGTAAATGGTATTGAAAAGCTGGACAAGCAAAACCTGGTGATGGAAGAAGAAACTAGACAGATGAGAGGACACTCAAGGAAAATAAAAAAGAGTTGATGTCTAAAGGATAAAAAAAAGTACAGTTTTCCACATCGAATTGTAGACACTTGAAATGGATTGAAGGAAGAGGTTGTTACAGCAACCAATATACATAAGTTCATGGAAATGTTGGATATATGGAGATATGGAGACAGGACACTATGAGCCCTGCTCAAACCATGTATAATACAACTAGGTACTTTTTTCTATAGCCATTTATAAACACTTCTAAATAGAGTGGGTGAGATGACTCCACTGTGTGAAATGACTCAATGCTGTGGGCGATATAACCTGTGAGCGAAATGACTTCATGGTGTGCCAAATTGGTATTTGGGCGGAATGACCTGATACCGTATTGGGATGTTAATGATTTGGAATTAAGGAGAAAATTGTACTGAAGGGTACATCTAGGAATTTCAAAGTATACCGTGTTAAACATCTAGAGCATGGATTCCGAACTGGTAGGTCAGAAACTCTTATGTCCTGGTGATATTTTTAATTTGTTGAATACTATGTGAAATGAGCCAAAAGTACTTGAAATTAAGATATATAAAATATGAAACACCTATTCATGCAAGGGAAGCTGACAGAATTTCATTGAGATAGGAAATGTGTGCATTTCCCAAAGGCCATGTTACTTTTGAGAGAATAGTGATAAAAATCTAGCGATATAGTCTTATGGATAGAAATATTTTTACAATAATCTTAAGTAAGGATTCTAGGTCACAGTATCATCAGAACACACTTTTGATGTAACACCAACACTTGTTAAACTTAAGATGTGAGAAGGCAAGAAGGAAAAAAGAAGATTCATGGAACAAGTGGAGAAAAAGTAGAACAAACCTTCAGAATAATTACAACCAAGCAAGAAATGATTATGTGATGGTCCTTAGAGAAGAACAAAGACAGTTTGAGAAAGACATAATTGACAGATGCAAGAATGAACCCAAACTTTTCTATTGATTTGTGAATGGAAAATTAAAAAGAAAAACCGGATTAGATAAATTAAGGGTGGATGGAGTGATTTATGAAGACCCAAAAGCGATGGCAGATGTAATGAATGAGGTTTTTACAAGAGAAAAAAGAATTTGTGAGACCACGGGAACTGTATTGTACTCAATTTTCAATGTCCGGACTTTTTCACTCTCCAGACATGGCCCAGTCTGTATTATTCCATAAAAATGAGGGCTGACTGCAGTGATATGCAGTGTGGCATGACCAGCTATATGAATATGTTTGGAGATGTTGCCAAGTTGATGAGAGTTGTTAAAAACACGGATGACTGTCGAGAACTATAAGGAGATATAAACAAGATTGATGAATGGAGTAGGAGGTGGAAACTGGATTTTAATGCAAAGAAATGTCATGTGATGGAACTAGGAAAAAGCAAAAGAAGGCCAAAATGGAACTAAAGATGAGACAGGAGGAAATTCTTATTAAGACCAAGGAAGAAAAAGATATAGGAGTGGTGATACAAGATACACTGAGCCCAAAATGGCATGTAAATCAAATATTTGGATCCACATACAGAACATTAACCAACACAGTAGGGTGGCTTTCCACTTCATGGATAAGGACATGATGAAAAGAATTCTAATCTGGACAGTCAAAACCTGGTGATCATGGAGGAAGAAACCAGACAGATGAGAGGACACTCAAAGAAGACAAAAAAGAGTCTGTGTTTAAAGGACACAAGAAAATAAAGTTTTTCACATAGAATTGTGGACACCTGGAATGGATTAAAAGAGGAGGTTGTTGAAGCAACCAATATACATAAATTCAAGGAAAGGTTGGATATATGGAGATACGGAGACAGGACACAATGAACCCTGCTTGAATCCTGTACAATACGACTAGGTAAATACACACATCGATGCTTGCTCTGGCAGGACATGTTGTTCTGCAGACAGACAACGGCATCGCTACAAGGCCCCTTACTGCTGTAAAAACCTAGTAATATATTTACAGAGGAGAGAGGGGGCTATTCATAGTTGTCTTGTCTCCAAAAGTGATCCATTGAAAAAAAAAGTATTGGTAGTATGGAAGGTGAGGAGGCAACTCCAGCATGGAGTAGAAGCGTTGTAAACAAACCCGCAGGAGCTTACCACCTGTTGGAAACACCACTCGGACTAAGAAGGTTAGCAGGCTCAAATAACACAAATTTTTCAAAATTTGAAAATGAAATCAGAGAAACAACAAGGAGGATAGTGAATGTAGAAAGGGAAGTAAGATTTATGAAAGAAGTGTTGGAAAGGCTAATGACGAAATATGAGCAAATTGAAAAAGAAAATAAGGAAATGAAAAGCATGTTTTGCGAGTACAAACACATTATAGAAACTAATAACGAGATGCAGAAAGAATTAGTAACGGTAAAAGCAGAAAATGAAACCTTAAAGAATAAATGTGGGAATTATGAAGTTCAGTTTGAAGACCTTAAGGGAAAAGTGAAGGATGATTTAGAAAAATATTGATAAAGGTTGTAGTTACTCCCAGCCGACAGAACTGAAGTATGTATAGAAGAAAGGGAAGAAGAAAAGATTAGTTTTGCCGAGATAGTAAAGAAACAAGTAGAGGACAAGACAATGGACACTTATACAGATCATTAAGGAAAAGGAGAACTTAGTAAGAGATACAGTAGACAGAAAGAAATGTAAGTTAATTTATGGAATACAAGTAAAGAATAATCCCAACAGATATGGGAGAGAAAGAGAGGAGAGAGTATTAGTGAAAAAGGTTATATAAAAGGTACAGGATGACACACAAAATTTAGAAAAGGAGGTTGAAGAAACGCATAGAGTCAGTAAATATAGGGAAGGAAATACAAGACCACTCAAGGTGAGAATTAGGTCATAAGAAGCAGTGGAAGAAATTACAGAAAGAGCTGGTAGGCTGGCACAAAGTGAAGGATATAAGGAGATATGGATGAAGAGAGACATGAATTTGGGAGAAAAACAGAAGGAAAAAGAACTAAGACAAGAGGTTAAGGAAAAAAACTTAATGAGGACAGAGACCGAGAAGAAGACTTTTTACTGGAGGGTGTTAGACATGAGGCTGAGGAGGTGGTTTACCCTGGAGAAGTAAGAGGAAGTAGGGGAACCACAACAACAGCAGCAGGAGGTACAAGTGATGGAAAGACCAACAAATTAAAAGTAGCATATACAATTGTAGATGGGTTACTAAGCAGAATGTTAGAGATGTATAGTATAGTATGGTATGTATATTACATATTGTGGGTTACACGGAACTAATATTTCAATCAATCAAATCAATCAACTCCTGTGGCACCCTGAGGGATGCATAGGGCCTCAATGAATTCATGCCACCACCATCTATCCTGTGCCAACTCCTCCAAATCCTTCCAACACTCTTCACCAGCTTCTCGCCTCATTGTGCGCATCCACGTCTCCTTCGGCCTGCCTCTCCCTCTTCTACCCTGCACTTGCCAACCGGGTGTTCCCCGTACAATCACTCCCTCCCTTCTGAAGACGTGTCCTAGCCATTTCCATCGAGACAATCTAACATATTCATCTACCGGTTGCACACCCGTAATTTCTCTCAGGACACCTCCTACTGCCAGTGTCTAGTGCATGGCGCACAGCGTGCCCTCACACATGACGAGCTGTTCAGCCCGGTGCCACCATAATCAAGGAAACCGTACGCACCATTCACTAGACAATAGAAGGAGCCCTTATCTCCCCTTAAGGACCCCCTCTTGTGGCCCAATCTGATGAATGGTAGTCCGTATTTCCTGACTTATGACAACATCTTGCCTAGTGCAAGGTATGGAAGTTGACGACTCTGAGCTGAGCTGGAGACCGTAAAGGGAAGAAGAACCTGCTGCGAGGCATCTCTGTCGGCCTGGAGCAGGAAGCCGGCTTCTTCTCCAGTACGTCTCCCAAGGCCGCCACTACCTGAAACAAATTATCTTGGAACTTAATTTGGATTCGAATACAAAATCGTGAATCATAAACCGAAAAATGAGTCAGGTTGACGTGAAAGGAAATAATAGCTGATCACTGAGAAAAGGAGAAAGAAGGGGTTTTTGAGCCTCAGGAACGTTTCTTGGCTTAAAATGGATGCTTCCACATATACCAACAATATTCATTTTTTATTTCTTTTACCCTTAGCTTCACGTAATTGAAAGTAGGAAAGAAAGAAGCTGAGATGTTTGGGAGTGTATTCTTCAAGGATGTGCTACAGGAAGGACTGAAACAAGGATAAAGAACTCAACAAATATGTGCATTGGAAA
>CM035195.1:11019603-11067880 GCA_020233015.1 Callinectes sapidus | reverse complement strand
AGAGAGAGAGAGAGAGAGAGAGAGAGAGAGAGAGAGAGAGTTATAGATTCACACACACACACACACACACACACAGAAACATGCACAGACTGAACGTGGTTGTGTGTATTCACATGTGACATTGACAACACTGCCATATGGTCGTCGTCATGGCAACGAGTCATCTATGTGTATTCCCACTGCCACCTCCCTCCCCACACCCCACTCTCCACAATGGCCCCAGATACTGCCACAAATCCATTTTTGTGGTGAAAAATGCTTAGAAATATGGTAGCTACAGTACATTTTTTAGTTACAGATATGTGAATTGAAATATTTGTGACACATCTCTATAGCGTAGATATCATTTAAGGAAAGTCAATTTTTTCCTGATATTGCCGCACCATGGGAGCCCCTCTTAATCCCATAGCCGCAGTTTATGGGTTAATAGCGTCGCCTGTGTCGTCTGCTGCAAGAGCTACCTACCGGTCAAAGTTGTCACTTTCCAGACAAACACAGCCTGCATCGGACAATCCTCTGGACTACGGACATTGACTGAAAAATCGAAAGTCCGATGAATTGAGGTACATAAAAACGAGAGCTGACTGTATTTAGAACATTATGGGTGCTAAGACTGACCCCTGTGGTACTCCACTTGTTACATTTCTCCAACTTGAAGTTTCTTCCCTGATTGCAGTTCTCATTTATTTCTCTATCCTTCAAATAGTCCTGCATCCATTCTAATACTTTTCCTCTCAGTCCACCTATGTGCTTCGGTTTCCATAAGAGTCTTTTGTGTGGAACTCTATCAAATGCTTGTTTGATTTCTAGGTAGACTACATTCACCCACCTATCTATGTTATCAATTCCTTCAATTACTCTTGTATAGAAACTTAGTAGGTTTGCTTGCCTGAATTCGAATTGCCAATTAGTTATGACTCTATTGTCTTCCAGATATCTCACCCATTTTTATTGAATTAATTATGCATGTGTGTGTGTGTGTAAATATATATATATATATATATATATATATATATATATATATATATATATATATATATATATATATATATATATATATATATATATATATATATATTTACACAGTGAGTCCTTATACGCTAATTCTTTATTCCGTAAATTCACAGTTACGGTATTTGGTAATTATTACCTTCGATTCAATTTATGGTAAGAAAAATTCACAGATATGGTATATGCTCGTGTTTTGTTTACACCATACCATGGTGCCACTATGCCGTGCAGCCACCTCAACAATTAATCTCTTCCCGCGTTTCACATTAAACACAGCTTAAATCCTTACGGTGTGTTTTTTGTGGATATTATTATCACGACACCCTCATCTTCATCTGCCCACTCAGCAGAAAATGAGTGAGGGTTGAGATCCCTACTGTCCCTTAGTCTCAGGAGGGATATCATCTGACAGAATACATGGTGAGAGAAAGGCAAATAAAAACATTTTTTGTTTATTTCTTTTGTGCTTTTGTACTTTCCATTTATTTTATGAGACTATTTTCTTGATTTTTCATGTCTGTAGGGGTGACTTTCAAAGTGCTGGAACACATTCCCTATTATTACATGTTATAAAGGGTTAGGTATAAGGTAATTTTGATTTGCTGTAAGGTTTTCAGGAACGCATAAGTACCGTATAACGAGAACTTACTGTATTATTATTATCATTATTATTATTATTATTATTATTATTATTATTATTATTGTTATTATTATTATTATTATTATCATTATTATTATTATTATTATTATCATTATTATTATTATTATAATTGATTTTAACATTATCATTTCCTGCAATGGAGATATCTTGTGTATGTTTATTGCTTCACTGTACTGCTAAATTGTTTTTATGCAGCTATGTTTCTGTTTGTGTAATATACAGCTAGACTGTTTTAACAGTATATGCTTAAATACATTAAAAACTTTTTTCCTGAATCTGAGCTGCTGAAAGAGGAATGTGTCTTATAAGCCCATGCATCTTATGTGCCGTCAAATATGGTATATTGTACACACGTGAGATTGTGTAACTGTTGTTGTTTGGGTGGCGTAAAGGAACTCACATAAGACATCTGTTGGCCACTCAACAAAACATCACATATAAGTGAAAAGAAAAGTATATCATATATTTTGGGGGGGGATTTTGGACCCTGTGGAAATAAAAAAAACCAGGTACAACAAATAAATGTAAAATGAGAAGTATATATATATATATATATATATATATATATATATATATATATATATATATATATATATATAGCTAGTTGTATTTATCTAGTTGTATCTTACAGGGTTCAAGTTCAAGCAGTGCTCATATCCTGTCTCCATATCTATATTTATCCAACTTATTGTTGAAGGTATGAATACTGTCAACCTCAACAATCTCTTCACTTAATCCATTCCACACATTCACCGTTCTGGGAGGAAATCTGAATTTCTTGACATCTCCCAAGCACTGACTTTTACAATCTTTCTTGAATGTCCTTTTGTATGTCTTGTTACTGGTTACCATGGTCATTAGGTCCATTCTGTCTCTCCTTTTTTTTCCTTTAACTATTCTATACACCATTATGAGATCATCTCTACTTTGTCCAACTCTTTATTACAAAAATTAATCAGCACTCTCAATCATTCATATCTTTATCTAGTAAACTCAGAAACTCCTTATCTGCTTTTGTATTTCCAACCTCCTGTGACCTCATAATTTTAAGAAGGATATTTCAAGACATTCCCAAAGTGTGAAGAAAGACCTGGCAGGCATGCTCTCCATCATCTTTCATCACAGCAATCAGCAAATTTGGAATACCTCCCCCAACCACATCATCATCTAGACATTCTTCTGAACAAAGGTTATGTTGGAGGCTTCATCCACCAAAATGATGGCAGCCAAAGCAGCCTCCAACATGTATACCTCCACTGATGACAACATGGACACAGCCACCACCTCAATTTTCCCAGCCACAGCCAATAAACAATGACTTGCCTCATCACACAAGGGAGGACACAAGTCCCCTTGCAACCATCCATCTGCCTCCAATGGATATTTCAACTTGTTGATCAGCTTCTTTGTGTGCTTCATTCACTTTTCCTGCATCCCCTTTGACAGAAATTGTCCCCTTCTCATCTTGTATGAAACATATGAAATGTCCTCATGCACTACTGGCTTAGTGAACTTTTCATCCATGCCTTTCTCCCTTGGAATGGCAAACACTGACTTCTTAGGCTTATTGTTGATGATCTGAACTTCAGGAACACACTCCAGTGTTCTGATAATGTCAGATGATTGATCATACAATTTCCTCTCTGATGTTGCCTTGTAGTCTAATCCTGGAGTCTTCCAGTTCCTTTTTTACCTTTTTCACCATCCTCTTGCTGATGCTGAGGAATTCCAACTAGTGGATTCCAAGTACAAATCCATGTCTTCCAAAAATTTGGAGGTTCAAAATTGTTCATGGTGAACTATTCCCCCCAAAGAGAATAGAAATATAATCACTGTTTTCATGAAGATAAGACTGACAAGGAAAGTAAAAAACTATATGCATAAAATTAGCAGATGAAAAATGCAAACAAATATTGTTCACACTATATATTTTACAATGACAGGGACATAATTTTTGGTTGCAGGAACTTATCTCACCTTATATAATGAAAGCATATGGGTAAAAATGGCTCTATTTATGAGTTTTTGGTTCATTAATGGTTTCCTAGGAATATAATCAATTTGTAAATCAAGGGACTGTTGTAATGTCTAAATTCGAGGTATCAAAAAGCAAAACAAAAATGTTGTACATACATGAATTCAAGCTGCTGTGCATATTCTCTAGAGATGAAAGGAATTTGATCAGGTGAGAGTTTCTTAGCAAGTTGAAGTGCCTGGTCCCAATGCAGTAGATCACGGCGCATCTCCAGAGCAGCCACAGGGGAAGATGAACGCAGGTACAGATCCTATCAAAGGAAGAAAAGACATTGATATTTTAAAGTTTTAATATATATACACAATTAAGAGGAAGAGGTAGCAGAAACCTACTACAACTCCCAGCAAGATCTAATAGCACTAACTCTAATCTGGACCAGTTTTGGTTGGACCTGATCTAATCTGGAGAGGTTCAGAGGGTGCTGTGATTATTTATCAAAGCTAGCTGTGAACTCATTGAATGTTTCCCTTTGTGTCTCACAATTCTAGGGTGTAATCACAGCCTGCCCTCTAAAGACAACTCTCATCCTTTACACTAAACTACATGCGCTTACTGCACACACACCATTCACTCAAAATTTAAAAAATGGCAACTCAAACACCAGCCTCAGGACCATAAATGTCTCAAGGTCAGATGGCTCTCTTGTTATTAACCAGAAATGTCTTGACACCCCCTCAACTTTTTCTACATTAACTTTTGCAACATGCACAGTTGTAGATCTAACTTTCAATCTGTTGAACATCGCCTATCCTCTACTAAAACTCTCTTTTCCTCACTGAAACTCAGGTATCTGAGGCAACTGACAGTAGCCCCTTTTCTGTTCCCTCTTACTTCCTTTTCTTCATTGTCATTCCAAAGCTGGATGTTGTATCTATGTATGCAAAAACATGACTTGCTCTTTTGCCCATACTCTTTAATCTTGTGAGTTTTCCATCTTGCTTCAACTTACAAGTCACTGTCTAACTACATTAATCTGTGTTGTCTACCTCTCCTCTAACTCCTTTGACTATAGTAAATTTTTTGCCTAATTAACTTCTGAAGTAGAGCACATTCTGTCTTTCTATCCCTTCACAGAGATCACCACACCAGTTCACCACCAGCTTTGGCTTTCTTCTCCCTTCACTGAACCATCCTGGCAAACTAGCCTTCAACTTTGCTATTCTCCATGACCTAGAGCAGATGGTGTAACACCCTACTCATATACATGACTGTCTTGGAGATACGCCCAACATTCTCAACCTTTTCCATATCTCTAATCCTTTTGTTTTAGCTGTTACCCTATCTTCTCTGTTGGGCTCATCCGATCACAATCTCCTATCTGTATCTTGCCCTATTTCTCCAATCCCTCCTTGGGATCTCCCAAAGAGGAGATGTCTCAGGCATTTTGGTTCTGTGAATTGGGGAACATGAGAAGGTATTATGGTGATTTTCCCAGGAAGATTACTGTTTCCATGTCAGGGACCCACCTCTGTGTGCTAAGTGCATAACAGAGGTGATAGTGTCTGGCATTGAGTCATAAATTCCTCATTCTTTTTCTCAACCTAAATCTTCCTAACCTTGGTTTAACCTAGCCTGTTCTCGTGCTATACATGATAGAGAGGTTGCCCACAATAGGTACTTGAGGCTGCCATCATCTGAATCTCGTGCACTTTATATTTCTACCTGGAATCATGCCAAGTTTTCTTCAACTTACCAAACACTTTCAATAACAGAAAATTAATAGAATGGTAAGGACTATAATTTGTCTCATTGAAGCCAGAGACAGACTGAGCTGTTATTGGTCACTTCATAGTAAGCTCCACCCATACTATTACATCCCTCCAGGGGTTATCCAAATACAGTAAGTCCTCTTTATACGATACATATGCATTCCTGAGAACCTTACTGCAAATCAAAATTACTGTATACTGAACCCATTATAACATGTAATAATAGGGAATGTGTTCCAGCACTTCGAAAGTCACCCCAACAAACGTTAAAGTACATGAAAATAGTCATATAAAAAACATAAAGTGCTGCATTTTGGGGCCATTAAAGGTGCCTCACTGTGCATTGTGATAAAAATATCCACAAGAAACACTCCTTAAGGATTTCACTTGTGTTCAATGGGAAAACACTGATTGTTGTAGTGGCCGAGTGGTGTGGTGGCGCTACAGCATAGTGCAAGTATAATTGTCGTTCTTCCTTTTCCATTATATGCTTCCACATATTTCCCTTGTAGAAACGAGAAATATGAGTAATTATGAAAACACATGTTACGCAAGTTATTATGCTATTTCTTACTCACTAATCTGCTGCTTCAACTCCCAAACAGTTTGTGTATGGGTTTATAATGACAAATATTTTTGCTCTGATGTCTATGAAATGTTTTGAAATAGAAATTCAGTGAACATGCCAGATTAGTGAGTGAAAAATAGCATAGCAGCATGTGGAAGATGTTTTCATAATAACTCATATTTCTTGTTTTTACAAGAGAAATATATGGAAGCATGTGATGGAAAAGGAAGAACAATTATGTTTATAATTGCAGTGTTTGAACAACAATTTTTTTGCTCATGCATGCAGAATAACTCCTATAAAAGTCTCACTGGGAGACATTCTCCTGGAAGACATTTTCCGTGACACCACATCTGAGAATTTTTCTTACCATACATAAAATTGAGGGTAGTAATTACCAAACACCATAACTGTGAATTTACCAGATAACAAAGTACCGAATAAGGAGGACTTACTGTATAACAGGGTTTTATTTTAGAAATATTAGTGTAGGCCCTCAACATTCACGTTTTACTTTCATGAGGTTTGCACATTTACGAGTTTCCAGCAGCATGAACATATTAACCAAAATTCACTTAAAAAGTAGCAAAGCAACCTATCATCACATCACTACCCTTCCTCCTTCATCCCTGTACCATCAGCCTCCCAGTCCGCTGGTCTGCTACCAAATATCATGCAAAAACTAACAAAGCAGCCTATCACCACATCACTACCCTCCCTCATTCATTCTTGCACCATCAGCATCCCAGTCCGCTAGTCTGCCACCAAATATCATGCCTATCACCGCATCACTATCCTCCCTCCCTAATCCACCATCATCATTAGCCTCCCAATCAGCCAGTCCACCACTAAATTTCACTAAAAAAATAATAAAACAGCCTATCACCGAGTCACTACCCTCCCTCCCTCATCCCCCCACCATCATCAGCCTCCCAATCCACCAGTCCAGCACCAAATTTTGCACAAAAAAATAACAAAGCAGCCTATCCCATCATCATCATCATCCCAAGTAAAAGTGAGCTGAAACTTACAGAGCGGTGAGTGTTTTGTTTTTCTATATAAATTATTATTATATATAGGTATACTATTAAACCATAACATGTGCAATATTTCATACTTTTGGGGGTTTATGAGTTATTAGGTTCATTTCATGAAGGAAACATGATTTTTAGGTAAAGAAAATGACATCTTTATGACTAAAATGTATTTTTCACTTACCTGTTCCTTCTGCCATAGGCAATGAATACATTTCTTGTGTCTGTCAGTACATAAAATCAAACCCCCTTTGTGCTTGCCGCTGCATCTGTCTGTGTGCTCCCTCCATTGTCCACCCTTGTGCCCCGCTTGTGTAAGCCCTCAACAACTTGAAAGAAAAGTATTGCATAGGGAGGAAGGGTGGGAGTGTGTGTAGAAGGAACAGGTAGGTGAAAAAATACATTTTAGTGACAAAAATGTCATTTATTTCACATAATACCTGTTCCTTCTACCATAGCCAGATTCCCACATTTAGGCGGTGGGGCAATTCAGAGTAGAGGGTTTAATATGGGTGATGAAGTCCACAGTCCACAAATAACTACAATTTATTATGACGGAACAGAGTCGCATAAGGTAAGATGCTGGGCAAAGTTGCTATAGTGCCTCCCCCTCAGGTGCCATGGATGAAGGAAAGGGATAACGGGGTGTAGTAACATGCACCCAACCTCTCATGGGTAGTGGCTGGAGACGCTTGATGCTCCGTGATGTCACAAGCAGCCTGACCCTCACCCAAGGGTCCAGAATGGGCGAGTGGGTCAAGCACCCTCGCTACAACCACATCTGGGTCCCAAGCCAGGGAAAGTAGTGGAGAAATTGACCGCCTGTCTCCCCCAACTTTGGTTTGGGACCATTTTGGGAATGATGGGGCACCCAAAAGCACCATACGTTTACCTGACCGAACTCTCAATGGTTCGTGCCCCAGGTTACCTCCTCGTGTCCCCTCAGCAGGGAGTGTCTCTTGTACTCTACTGGGTGCCACACACTTTGGGGAGATTGGTCTACAACTAGCCAGACGCTCTACCTGAGACAATGAACTACCTGAGATAGTGAGTGGTGAAGACTGATGGTGTTCTCCAGCAAGCCACTGCCATGACCTCCGACAATGCCCTGTTGCTGGACCACAAAAGAGACGTTGCAACACCCTGGATGTCATGTACCCTCACCCGGAGAGTAGGCCCCAGGTGGTCAGGGAATCCCTCCTGAGCAGAACGTATTAACTGCTGGAGTAAATCCGAGATGGCTGCTTTGGAGGGAGTGTGTGTGGGGTCCTGGACCGAGAGGAACAGGTGCTGGGGTCGAGATGAAGACCATGTCCTGTGAAGGCACCACCAAACAGGTCAGAGGCACCGTTCACTGTCATCCAAGCCAATGGCATCCAAAAGACTTGTTAACATAAACTACAGGCTTCTGGAAATGTCTTCAAGTGCCGTGGATGAAGGAGAGGGGTGACTTGGTATAGTATCACGCACCCCATCTCCCGTGGACAGAGTGACTGGAGGAGCTTAACGCTCAGTGACGTCACAAGAAGTCTAATCCTCATCCAAGGGTCCAGGAAGGGTGAGTGGGTTAAGTACCCTTGCTACAATCACATTTGGGTCCTGAGCTAGGGAAAGCGGTAGAGGAACCGACTGCACATCTCCCCCCACCTTGGTTCATAAATGCAGTACGTTTACCTGACTGAACCCTCGATAGTTTGTGTCCCAGGCTACCTCCCCTTTTTGCACTCTAATGGGTGCCATGCACTTTGGGGAGGTTGGTCTAAAACTAGCCAGATGCTCTGCCTGAGACAATGAATTAGCTGGAAGGGAAGACAAGTTATTGAAGCATGCAGTCATTTGGAAAGAAATCATCTCCAAAAGCATAGACTGTAGCAGAGAGCCATGTGCTAAGAGAGAAGCAAGCTGGCCCTCGAGTGGGAGCGTATGGCCCGTCTGGGAGGCCAAATCCTGGTGGGCGATGGAATCCACCCAGGAGAGTGAGTCCACACACTTTGGCTCCGTGACAACATCACCAGAACCATCCCGATCCCCATGGAGATTCCCAGCACTCCTCGCACCTCAAAGCGTCGATACAGAAACCATGGCATGAAATACCTACTGAATAGGTGTCATGGGAGATGCTAGGCAGGACTCTGCTGCAATCCTGCTGGGCACAGATCCGCTTGGAGGTTCCATAATGGCGGACCGGAGGAACAGCTGGCAGAGTCTCAGCCATTACAACATATCCCACAGATGACTCATGCTGTCACCAGAATCATCACTAAGAGACAGGGATGGAGGGGAAGCAGGTCTTGCCGCCACAATATTATAAGACATGAAGCACTAATACCAACAGGACATAAGAAACGTGAGCAGAGATATGTGTAGCAATGATGAGTGTCAGTAGAGAGGTGGGGGACAAGGATGGACATTGGAGGGAGTAGGCAGACAGATGCAGCAGCAAGTACAAAGGAGGGTTCATAAATTCTTTATTTGGTAATTTCACAGTTATGGTATTTGGTAATTACTACCCTTGACTCTATTTACAGTAAGAAAAATTCACAAATACTGTATACGCTTGTGTTTTGTTTACACCATACCGTAGCGCCACCATGCCGTGCAGCCACCACAACAACCAGTCTCTTCCCGCATTTCCCATTGAACATAAGTTAAATCCTTTCGGTGTGTTTTTTGTGGATATTATTATCATGATGCACAGTGACACACTCATAATGGCCACAAAATGTTCTGCAGACACTGCTGTAGTCGAAAAGGCAAAGCGAAAGAGGAGTATTCTGACATTGGAGGTAAAAATTACATTTTTATGTCCAAAATGTATTTTTTCACTTACCTATACCTTGTACTATAAGCAATGAATACATTGTCTCCTTTGTCTGTCAGTACATAAAATCAACCCCCCCTTGTGCTTGCCACTGCGTCTGTCTGTCTACGCTCTCCAATGACCATGGACAGAGTGACTGGAGTCACTTGACGCTCCTGGTTGTCACAAGCTGTCTGACCCTCACTCAAGGGTCCAGGATGGGCGAGCGGGTCAAACACCCTTGCTATGGCCACATCTGGGTCCCGAGCCAGGGAGAGCGATGGCAAACCAACCCACATCTCTCCCCTACCTTGGCTTGGGACCGTTTCGGGAACACCGGGGCATCCACAGGTGTGGTCCGCTTACCCGATCAAAACCTCAATGGTTCGTGTCCCAGGCTACTTCCCCGTACCCTCTTGGCTAGGAGTGCCTTTTGCACTCTACTAGGTGCTGCAGATTTTGGGGAGGTTGGTCTGGCCCTGGCCAGACACTCTGCCTGAGACAACGAACTAGCTGGAAGAGAAGCCAAGTTATGAGGCATGCAGTCACTTGGGGAGATATAATCTCAGAAAACATCTGTCTCCCCCCAACATTAAAAGACATGAAGCACAATACTGACAGGAAATAAAAAAACACAAGTGGAGATACAACATGTAGCTACAATGGTGTCAGTAGAGAAAGTGGGGACAAGGATGGACATAGGAGGGAGTAGACAGACAGGCTCAGTGGCAAGCACAAGGGGGGGATTGATTTTACATACTAACAGACAAAGGAGACAATGTATTCATTGCTTATAATAGAAGGAACAGGTATTATGTGAAATAATTTGATATCTTGAAGAGGAAAGAACAGGGAGAAGGTACATCTGCCATAAGTCATCTTCGTCTGCCAACTCAGCGGAAGATGAGTAAGGGCTGAGATCCCTACTGCCCCTTAGCCTTGGGAGGGACATCGTCTGATAGAATACATGGCGAGTGAAAGGTAAATAAAAACAATTTCTGTTTATTTCTTTTGCGCAGTACTTTACATTTTTTCATGTGACTATTTCCATGTATTTTCATGTCTGTAGGGGTGACTTTTGACCTGTTGGAACACATATATTATTATGTGTTATAATGGGTTCGGTATACAGTAATTTTGATTTGCAGTAAGGTTTTCAGGAACGCATATGTACTGTATAAAGAGGACTTACCGTACTCATGTAAATTGAGTACTGAAAAGTTCAACTAACAAGCTGTTCAGAAACTGACAGTACTGTACAAACTGTACTTGCATACACATACTTCAATTTCTGTGAAGCCTATTACATCTGTATTTTTCTCATTTATATAAACATTTAGGTCCATTAATCCTGAAATATGGTAACTAATGTTGTGTGTGCATGTATATGTGTGTATTTATCTAGTTATATTTATGTAGTTGTATATTATAGGGTTTTGAGCAGGGCTCATTGTGGCCTGTCTTCATATCTAATCTCATCCAATTTTTCTATAGATTTGTACACACTTTCTGCTGTTACAATCTCATCATTCAGACTGTCTCAGATGTCCACTGTCCTATGTGGAAAGCTGAACTATCTAACATTTCTCAGACATTGACTTTTCCTGATTTTCTTTGAGTGTCCTCTTATCCATCTGCCTCATCTTCAATCAGTAATATTATGTATTGTCTATCTGTCTTTTCCATATTGCTCACTAACTTGTATATAGTAATTAGATCCCTCTCCAGTCTATCCTTCAAAGTTGATGGTTCCATTTCCTTTAGTCTAACTTTACAGAGGAAGTTCTTTATTTCTGGTATCATATTTGCAGCTATCTTATCCTGAAGTCCTTTAGCATGTCTGGTGGACACACCACTGCTGCGTATTCAAATTTAGGTCTCATCATTGTGGTTATGATCTTTTTCATCATGCTCTTGTCCATGTAATTAAATGTCATCCTGATATTTGCTAATGTCCTATATGTTGAAGCAAATTACCCATTCATGTGCCTTTCTGCAGTCAGTGAGTCATGTATAATCACTCCCAGGTCTTTCTATTCCTTATTTTTTATTACAACCTCTTCCCCCATTTTGTACTCCCACATCAGCCTACTATTACTTTTCCACATTTCCATCACATGGTATTTTTGGGGCATTAAATTCTAACTTCCACTTTTGACTCTATTTCCAGATCTCATCAATATCTTATTGCACTTCCATACAATCCTCATAGTTCTGTATCACTCTCAAGTGATGCGTCAAACTTAGGTTGGGGTGGCCTCCTCAAGTTAATGGGAGATGGTATTTAACAGAAACAGAATTGCACATCAGTGCAAAAGAATTCAAAGCTATATTATTGGCAATCCATTCCTTTACACAGCATAACAGAAAAAAAACACGTAAAAGTATCTTCTGATAACACGACAGTAGTCCATCATGTGAATAATATGGATGGCACAGAATCTGCACTGTGAAATGACATCTACCTTAAATTTGGGATTGATGTAAAATGATTGATGTCTGGAATACAATATGTTCCCATGTATCAAGTAAAGTTAATCTCCCGGCAGATGCTGCATCTTGTAAGTTCAATGATATCCATGAATGGAAGTTAAATGAGGACATTTTCAAAGAGCTTTGTGGAGAATTTGGAGTCCCTAGCATAGATTTATTTGCTTCCACATTAAATAAGTAGGTGCCTCGCTTTTGTTCATGGAAATCTGACCTGGAGGCTGAACACTGATGCTTTGTTGATTTGTTGGTCACAGTTTGAATTGATTTATGCTTTCCCCCTTTTACTCTGATTAATAGATGCCTTTGGAAAATACAAGCAGTAATGGCAAAAGGGTGATTGATTGTGCCATTGTGGCCATCCCAACCATGGATGTGGACTCTGCTCACATTGCTTGTCAAGGAACCATACCTGATACCGAGAGGCATTTCAAAGAGCAGAGATGTGGGCTATGATTCTATTAATACTGCGAGAGGAGCTTTGTCCTCGCTGGGGATAGTTGTGGAAGGATGCAGAGCGGGAAACCAAATTCTTGTTAACAGTTTTTTGAGAGGTGTTTTCACCCAGGGATGCGGAAACTTAAGACGTTCAGTTGGTGCTCAAGCAGTTGCAAAATTTGGAACCATTATGCTTGATATATCTTACGGAAATTACTCTAAAACTAGTGATGCTAATGGCATTCACATGAGCTGGTAAAATGCTAACTTTACATTGGTTCTTGTTGGGGGACATTAATATCAGGAAGAATTCTACATTCTATTTGTTATGTGGAAACTTCAAACACGGTAGGCCAAAATTCAATATACGAGTTGTGACCTTTAAAGTTTACACTAAAAATAGCAGTTTGTGTGTGTGAAATGCTGAAAACGCATCTTCCAAGAACTGAAAAATTCAGAAGTGTTGAGAATCAGTATGATAGATACTCATCAGCTTTATAAGCCATATAAAAATGTGACAAAAGACACTATTGCAAGATGGATTAGAATGGTGCTTCATATGTCTGGAGTAAACATTGCAAAGTATTCAGCTGGCAGTGTTAGACCTGCTGCAGCATCAAAAGACAAGGCCATGGCTGTACCAATCACACACATCATGGCAAAGGCTGGGTGGTCAAGAGAAACTACCTTCGCCAAATATCATGATAAAGAAATTGTTTCGGAATGCAACATATTTCAAGAAGCTGAACTAGTATAATCAGTGAACCTGTACACAAATGAATGTAATCTTTATTCTTTCTAAAATGTATTCATTGTTGGTTGTATTTCTAATTTTGTTCACAAATATACATACTTCCTAAATGTTACAGTACGATACCCACATAGCTTCAAAATCTCATGGGAATGCACCCTCTACCAGAGAAGTGATTTGCTGAAGTAAAATTGATGAAGTACATGAAACTTACCGTAGATCAGTTGAAATGTGCTTCGAATCTTACGAAGCAAGTCACCTCTGCTAGAGGGAGCCATTCACATGTCCTGCACTCCCTCCCTATGCTAACCAGCGTTTAATGATTCAACACTGAGTGATAAGAAATGAGAAATTAACTTTCTTGTCAGTGATTGTACTCTCTAAAGTCTGGCGGTGTGAGGCGGCACAGTGCATCTCATGTGAATGCCCCCCTCAAGCAGAGGTGACTTGCTTTGTAAGATTCGAAGCACATTTCAACTGACCTACGGTAAGTCTTATGTACTTCATCCTATATCCGTAAATATTGTAGGCATTAATCTTCATTCTTTGTTAAAATCACATTTACAGGAGGTTAAATCAGCTGTGATAGTCAAAGTCCTTGATGTATTCCGCTGATAAGCCTATTTTCCTCTCATAAGCCCAATCAAAAATTTCTTCAGTCACATTCAACAAATGTAGCTTAACACCCCCACAATTGTTAAGGATGGCAATGAATGTGGTGTGATAAGATTTCACCTGAATATGTTTGTATCTGACATCATGTAAGAGAGCTTTAAGTCCAAAAAGAACAGCCTTCAGTTCCAAAATATTCATGTGGTCTTTTTCATGATCAGCCCAGTGACCACCCATAATGTTGTCTTCTATGTACGCCCCTCAACCAAACTTTAAGACATCTGTGGAGATAAATAAGTCTGGGGCTGGTTTCTGTAATGATTTGATATAATGCTGAATGTTAGTTGTCCACCAGTGAATGATACATTTTGCTCTGTCATCTAAACAAAGTAAAGCATCAAAATCACTACAATTTGGCTAGAGAGCCTCATTCTTCAAAACATCTAAGTATTTATATTTCAATGGAGCCCATTGTACAGAGTCACCTGCAGCAACCACATTGCCAATAAAGATAGCCAGATCTCGAATTCTCATTTCATTTATTTGAAAAGTCTGAAACCCAACTGCCTGATCTTATCTGCCTAGACATGTGTGAGTTTGACTGTCATGTCCTTTGAATTCAATTGAAAACCCAAGAATTCAATTGTATGACTGGGCTGGAATTCTGATTTCTCCCAATTAATTGTAAAACTTAATTCATCCAATTTAGATGCAACATACAGTATATAACATCATCAATTAATTTCTCCTTTGAATCTACCATCACAAAGTAATCATCTATGTAAATGTTTGGTAAGATGCCTAAAGCCCTCAAATGTGAAAAATGGACCTTCAATAATTTAGTAAAACTCCTAGATGAAGAAAAACCTTGAGGTAACCAAGTGAACTGCCATAACACATCATTCCATGTAAACTTCAACCATGAAGGATTGGGTTTACAAACTGGAACAGATCAATAACCATGTTTCAAATCAATGGATGCAAAGAAGCAATTATCAGTGACTAATTGTAAAATATCTTGAAGTTTCCATTTTAAAATGATGATATTCAACATTTTCATTGAAATGCTTTAAGCAGTGTCATCCTTCTTTAATCTTGGAAAAAAATTTGAACAGGAATCTGATGGGACATCTGTAGCTATCTCAACAATATTGTGTTGTGTAAACACATCCATTGCTATATCAATAGCTTGTCTGTTCCTCTGAGAAAAATGTAAAGGAAATGGAATATGGCTTTGAGATGGATAATCAGTAAAGGAGAAGAGATTCTTACTCTGAACAGTATTATGTACCCAAGGATCACTGGATAATTCCTTCTAACATGATAAAAAACACTCAATTTTTTCCCCCTGAAAATTCTCCAGGGTGTTGTGCAAGTTTAACTCATCTGTGACTGATGTCAACTTAAACTCTGATGTTGAGAAAAAATCATGACAAAGATATATCAGGTGACCTATTTTGTACTATAGTTTCCACGTCCTCTACCTGCCTTACCACGGAAATTGCCTTGGTTACTATTGTAGTATACTGAAACAGAAGAGAGAAAGCATAAGAAAAGAAGAGGAAATAAGAGAAACAGAAGTAAGGGAAAAGGCGATAGAAAATAGAGAAAAACAGTACCAAGGTATTAGGAAAGGAAAGTTGACAAGGACTGATTGGAATGTCTTTTCAAACCTGACCAGTTTAAAGGAGTGTCAATGCAGGCAGGACTAGATGTAACCACAGAGGGTTGGGAGTAATTGAGAAGGAAGAGAGCGACACCTTGGTTCTCAGAAACTGGAAGGAGCTTAAACCTCAGGAGAGGGACATTGATAAGCCTAACTTTCAAAATGCATTGTCGTAACTCCACCCCCCACTCTGCAGGGGGAGTGTCTAATTTAAGTGTTGACTATTGCCATGATACCCAGGCTGGGTATGCCATGTCTGCTACGCCTAGGGGCGTGTCTTATGTAATTACTGTATGTGGAGTATGTGAAAGGTATTGAAATTTCAACCTTAGGAATAAAAATAGTTTTTCTGATGGAAATGTGTAACAACTAAAGTATAAAATAAGATGTAAATATAGAGAAGGAGAGATTCTCTGGAGACAAGGAGAGAGAAGAGATAAGGGAGAAGCCAAGAAGGCTCAGGGTGTTGGCTGGACTGAAGTCAGCAACAACATGGAGAAAATCATTTTTGTATCAGTAAGTAGAGCCTGTTGATGGTAACTTAACTGTTGTTTCATGATGTGTAAGGAGGAAATAGTAAACAGGATATTATATTGTTAGGATATATAGATTTAAGATATTATGCTTGATTTTATGTGTTTTGTGAATTTTATTTTGATACTGAAATTGAATTTTCTAGAGATGCATTTTGATGAGATTGATGAGAACTTTGGTAATATCATGTGTTAAGTTTTATATGTGCTGTATGGACTTTACCTTGATATTGGAATTGTATTACTTTGACTTCAAGTTGGATGAGATATTTGATGAGAAGGATAATTTTGTGTGTTAAGTTAGTTGGAAGTTCATCAGCAAGATGCTGAATTAAGATAATCAGCAGTGTACTTAACTATTAGGTCTATTAAATGAGAAAACTTTAGCAGTGTATATTACTGTGCCTCGTGGCTATTAGTATTGATTTATAGTCTCACCTACAATTATACAATTGCAGCATGCATGCAAGAGATTGCAAGGCACTACACTATTGTAACTGGAACATTTGCTTCCCTTGCAAAAAGAATTGTAGTTTCTCCTTACTTTAAACCTTTTGGGGTAAATATGTTTCTGGTTTTCATTAAATTGTTTAACAATATCAACAATGCTAGTTTCAAACAATTCATCACCATCATTCTTATCTTTCACAGTTTTCTGGAAAACTTAGCTTTAAATTTGTCAGTAATGAGATCTCTCCTCATTAGGCTCAAATAATTGAAAACTGGTAGCAACATATAGAGGCTGTCATTGTTGTCCTTAAAGGCATCAATAACAGTAGGAATGTGGGAATTAGCACATTTGTCCATAAATCTGATTACAGGAATCAAAGCCTTGCCTAGTAAAGAATTTGTGTGAGTTAATTATTCCCCATCCTCTGCCTCTGATGGTCAGGATTAGACAGGGGATTAGCATCAGAAACTGGAACCCTCAATTCCTTTATATTGGCTGGAATAGACCATTGCTCTGTCAAGGTTCTGGTTTTGTTATCATCAGGAACCATATGCAAATAAGTCCTGATATCCTTAGCTAAAACCTCTGTAACGGAAGGGCCATTAGCATCATCCACATCAAAGGCTGCCCCTAAGCTATGACCAACAATTACATGTTGAGTTGGGGTTACAGGGAACCCAACAAATTCCCTTGAGAGCTAGTAGAAGCCCCATCATTAACTTGGGAAACTTGTGAAGGAACAACATTATTTTGCATTGAAGATTCACAATTTTGGTAATGTGACAAAGCCTGAGAAACCATAGGTTGACTGATATTATCCACATCTTTGTCACTACTGACGTCACTGTCACTTAATGCCAATGAGTCCTTGCTCACCTTCTCCTTTGTCAAAGCCTTCACCAAGACTGGTAAAATTTTCTTGACCACAGAACTACAAAAGCTATCCTCTAGTTCAGGAGATTGGGAAAGGCAGGAATGGTTGGGTAATGTAGCCTCATGAGGAGCACTGTGTGAAAATTTGTGTGGTGGTGGTTGGGCCTTGCCGTCGCCGGGATAAGGGGAAGAGGAGCAACACTTTCTCTGAAGTATCTCCTCACCACCCTGCATCATGAATATGTAATAAATGAATAAATAGACGATTTCCAGCGTAATAACCTTATGGGTGTATGACGGCTACATCATGCAAAACATTATAATATAATGTTTTGCATGATGTAGCCCCATTATATTATAATGAGGCAGGATATGTAATAAAGAGCAAACACAATACATACCACCCTGAACAGAGATTTTAAGGAGGAGCGAGACACGGTAATCGTGGGATTGCCGTGTGGGTTAAATCCCCACTAAACGTTAAGCACAATGCACAATTACACTCTGTGCAAGTCTTGCAGATTAACCTTGCCTGCACCAGCAAAGCGATGTCCTCCACACCCCAAAATAGGCCAAGTGCAGTAAGAGAAACCCCAATAGAGAATCATCACCACAACTGGGGAAGCTTTCCTGAGGCTCCTTATCAGCAAGGCTGATATCAAACTTTGAAAAACAAACAGACACCAATGCCATCTAGTGACCGCTAGAGTGAGTGGCCACGTCTGAATGCCGTGAGCTCACACCGAATACTGAATGCTTGTGACGCCACACCAACAGTCATGCATGATATCACGCTGATGAGCAAACAGCTGTAGAAGAATTATAGGTTATGCTTCAATAAAGACACAAAAACTGTAATGACCTACCTGAGCCAAATTGAATTCATTTAAGAACATGGCTAAGTGCCCACTAAGCAGCAGTGGATCCTCCAGGTCCTTGAGGCTCTGAAGAGACCATACCATTCCCACGTCACCCAGCTGTCGGAACACTCGCATACCTAGATGACAATACCACCCATCAGTACATTTCAATAGGAAGAAAGGAACAAAATATTAATCCTATGCCCTGTTATGACAGTGATTGCTGCACAACAATATGTATATTTTATGAATGTTACATACCAACAAGAAGTACAGTATAGTCCTTGATAACAAACTTAATTAGTTCCAATGAAGTGTTAATTATTGCAAATGTTTGTTATTGGAATTGAAGAACACATGGAACAACATTATTTGGTTCCAGAAAACCAGAAAATAAAAAAAAATCCACAATTAATAAAACTTGAAGATGAGAACATTTACACCACTATATTGGAAATAACACAATAAATATGTAATCATAGAGTATCATAAACTAACCACCACCACAATACTGCCTCTTTCACCCACATGCAAAAACACCTTCCATGACCCCCACACGTCCTCTACACTTCCTCCTACCTCCACCCACATAGTAAAAGACGTGGAAGGATATGATAAAAAAGGATGAATATTGAAACACCACAGGGGAATGAGGTTATAAGGACAGGAAGTAATATCTTTCCTGTTGGAGCAATAGTTCTAACAGAAAGATTCAATAAAATGAAGCCTCTAACACTGGAAAAAGAAGAGTGAGAGTATATCTAATTGAGTGAATAGGGTGACGAGAGAGATGAAGAAGTTGGATAAAGGAGTTCTGTAGGTGCAAAATGAGACTTTTTCTTCATATAAGAGTGGCACCACCCATAGAGAAAAAAAATATAATGAAAAAAATCACCAGTGGAATTGCCTCAACATCCATTCTGATGATCAGACAAATAGTGAGAATTGTGAAGTGATACATATTCAACATATTCCTATTGAAGATAAATTTGAAAACTTTGCAGGCAAGAAATTAAGGCAATAGGATGGTACTTTGAGGGATTGGAACAGTCATCCTTTTTAGAAACAAGCTGAATGCATGAAAGCTTCCAGCAAGAAATAAAAGATAGATGATAACAGAGTTCAAAGAGCTTGACAAGGCAAAAAGGAAGCGTGGGAACAAGGTTTCAGAAAACAATAGGAAGGACCCCATCACAATACAGCAAGAAAATAATAACTGCTTTTAGAAAATATGTGAAATATAGCTTCCTATGTGGAAACACAGCAGCAATAAAAATACTGGAAGAGGAGGTTCTCTGTGCAAAAAAAAATTTATGACTGTGAATAAACTGAACAAAATTAGACATAAAGATGGAACAACATATATGTAGCTATTTTACAATATATTACAACTACATAAATCCATCTAAGTAGTACACAGACTTATATTTGAATCTTGTACACACCATCATCACAAGTTTTGAACTTTACCAATCTACAGGTACAATACCAGAATATCATGGTAAGGAAAGAAATGAACACAGTGTTGGAAGAAATGGTCAGGGCCAATACCAATACCCAAAGACATGGATATTCTAAATATCCCTATTGTGAATTAGGCCCTTCATACCGGCTTTTCAAATATTCAAATCAAAGGAATATGCGTCAACATTTCTAATCTGCAATACAACTGTAGGTGTATTTCATTATGTTTTTCAAGATATACTACACTAAGGGATATGAGTTTTATTAAGGGCTCAACCCTTCTTGGATAGCTTCCCATAATCTCAAAGTCTTAACTTTAGTGACTTCAACTTTGTTTTCATGTTCCTAATCAGGCATTGAGCTTGATGAAGTAATTAACTAGAAGAAATGGAGTAAATAAAGAAAATATGGAAAGTTCTAAATACAAATAGGTAAATAAACAGTGACACTCTCCTAAAGCATACTCACCTAATTCCAGATTGAGGCACCAGAGGCAGCCTTTTCCCAAGTCCTCCCAGTCCTGCTTATTGTTCAACACCTGGCATATAGCACTTGCATCCTTGAACCTGCATATACACAAAATCCATGACAGATACATTGACTTAATATCCCAACATACATAAAGTTTAAAAAAAATATTTGTAGAGAAAGTTTCTCCAACAGAAGCACAAAAGCCTGGGATAATCTAGAAAAGAGTGGTCCATGAAAGAAGCATTCATGACAGTAAAAATTTGATACTAGTATGGAGAGTGGATATAAAAGAGCAATACATAAACAGGGGATTTATAAAAATGCAGTAACATGGCAAGAAAATGTTTTTGAGTGATACAATAATAACAAAGAAAGATATAATAACAGGTTGAAAAATATTTTTGAAAGACAAAGAAAGTTTTCATAAATTTGTGTATTGAGAAAGAAAATAGTTTACACAAGGAAATGAAAAATACAGTGGCACCTTGAGTTACGAGTTTAATCTGTCCCATGACTGAGGTCATATCACAATTTGCTTCTAACTCAAATCAATTATCCCCATTGAAATTAACTGAAGTATCATTAATCTGTTTCAGCCTCCATCCCCATGCCCTCAAAGAAAAGAAGTGTTTTCTGATAAGGAAAAGATACTTATGAATAAAACAGATATAGCATAAAAACATAATAAAGCATAACAAAAAATGTAAAAAAAGAAAATAGTTTTTATAAAGAATGCATATTTATCTTGGAGATCAGGGATGTGTTCCTTGGGAACTTATTCCCTTGCCCTCCTTCCCTTACAACAGCTGGGAATGTGCCGACTGTTCTATTAATCACAGAAAAGCTTGTTGACAGCCTATACTAGATGCTGTAGACCAGTGGTTCTCAATCTTTTTTCAGTGATGGCACCCTGAATTTATATAATCCTTTCTGTGGCACCCCTTTTTCACCATCACTCCTCCTCACATGAATAATGAATAATGTGCAAAAGGAAATATCTACCTATATTTTAGTAAAATATTAGAGCAAGTAACTTCCTACACCGACAGTTAATTATAGGCAGACTGCTACAAACTGTTTTACAAATGTACCTTGAAACGATCTAGCCAAGACAAAATTCATGGCAATCTTGTGGCACCCCTAGGTGCTGTCCGTGGCACCCCAGGGTGCCGTGGCACCCAGTTTGAGAACCACTGCTGTAGACACTATTCATACAAAAAATTGAGCTTTTAAGTAAGCAAGAAGAAGACAGAGGAGAACAGAGGTCTCTGCGAAGTCTTTTACACTACCATAATAGTGGGTGAAGGGAGTAGGTAGAGGAGATGGGAAGAGCTTGTTTGGTTTTGTTTTTTCAGTTACTTTTGTTCACCATAGATGCTAGCTTACTGTAATCACTGAACTTATTTATTACACTCCTAATGTTAGATTGATTGTTGAACTTGATTGCTAAATTCTTTTACTTCACTTTTGTTTAACTCAACTTTCTTCATTGCTCTTTGCTTTTAATCTGGATGTCATTTTGTAGAAATAGCAGTCCAAGGATATTTGGAAGTGAGTTAAGTATGTGTCATTACATAGAGCCACTTGCTTAGGACACACGTTCAGTCAAAAGAAATCTAGTTAAACAACTGCAACACACAAAACACTACCATAACATGATAAATACTTCCATGGTGGAGGAAAAAAAGGGAAATCAGAGAAGAAATGCCAGGCATTCACTGAGCCAAATAGCAGCAGCATACTTTGAGCTAACTCATAACTCAAGTTTTTTGCTTGCAAGTCAAAGCAAAAAATTCAATCGAGTGACAGCTTGTATCTAAAATTACTTGTAAGTCAGGATACTTATAACTCGCAGTTCCACTGTATTCTTAATTGTTCATACCATTCTCTTGGAAACTCTGGAACTCTACCTGATTTTTTATTTCTAACTTCCTATGATTTGAATTTGTTTAGGAAAGAGGTTTCAAGACATTTATTCCTTTCTTTTGACTTTCCTTTATCCGCCCACTGATGAAACCACATATTCCATCTATGACGTCAAGGTGTCTGTGGCAAAGCTCAGGGGTTTAAAAGCCGCTGGTATCTTTTCTTATTCCCATCATCCTGTTTAGGAGCAGGTTGCAATACCATCCATGTAGGAGAAGGGTTTGCCACAACCTGTTATACATTTAGGAGCAGGTTGCACTCTCTTCAGTAGATGGGAATGTAATCAACATGGATGATGGCTGTCACCATTAGTGGCTTGAAGGAAAGTCCAGGAAACAGACAATCATGTAAATTGTTCTTATTCAGCTAGAGGACACAAATACCTGTTTTCTTGTATGTGTCTGTCCTGCATTACACTCTGTCGGCTTCTAGTGCATTCTGGGTATGTGCGTAGTTGCCTGATGTAGCTAGAGTTTGTGTGCAGGATATGTATTGTGTTAAATGTAGTCTGCATGATCTTACCTAAGTATATGATATTCCTACACCTCCACTCAGTCTTGGGGCCAATAAATTTTGTACATATATGTTTAAATACACACACAAATATATATAAAATATGTATATATGTATGTATGTATGTATGTATGCATGTATGTATGTATCTATGTATGTATGTATCTATCTATCAATTCAATTCAAAGGAATATGTGTCAACATTTCTAATCTGTAATACAACTGTAGGTGTATTTCATTATGTTTTTCAAGATATACTACACTAAGGGATATGAGTTTTATTAAGGGCTCAACCCTTCTTGGATAGCTTCCCATAATCTCAAAGTCTTAACTTCAGTGACTTCAACTTTGTTTCCATGTTCCTAATCAGGCATTGAGCTTGATGAAGTAATTAACTAGAAGAAATGGAGTAAATAAAGAAAATATGGAAAGTTCTAAATACAAATAGGTAAATAAATAGTGACACTCTCCTAAAGCATACTCACCTAATTCAAGATTGAGGCACCATATTATATATAGTAAGTAGGCACCATATAGGCACCATATTATATATAGTAAGTAGGCACCATATTATATATAGGCATATAGTTATGAACTGGTTAGCTCCCAATGGAGGGTAAACAATATACCAGTCCCAGGGAGTTTTAAAAGTCTTTTCTTTGCTTCCACCCTCACTGTCACCGGAAACACATCGTTTCTTGAAAAATCTATCCAAAGACGACTGCTTTTCTTGACTTTTTGAAATGTTTCTAAAATGTGTAAGGCAAATGTCATCAAAGTGAGCAGTAATACGACCAGTGTGAACTTTTCATGGTGTTTCTTTTCAATGAAATCTGTTACTTTCTCGTAATATCCCAAGATTTACTTGATTTCAGCTGAAGTTATAACCTAACGCTGCTGCTGTGAACTGGTGGTGGCTTGGTGCAATTAAATGCTCGCTGCTCATACGGTGAATATTTACTCATATCCTGGGCGACAATTAGGCTTGTTTCTCAGCTCATATCTTGAAAGATTTGTGTAATGAAACACACTTATGTAGAGGTATGACTGTGTGTGTATATATATATATATATATATATATATATATATATATATATATATATATATATATATATATATATATATACACAGTCAGCCCTCATTTCTTTGGACTTCAATTCATCGGACTTTCAATTCTTCGGTCAATGTCCGTGGTCCAGAGGATTGTCCGATGCAGGCTGTGTTTGTCTGGAAAGTGACAACTTTGACCGGTAGGTAGCTCTTGCAGCAGACGACGCAGGCGACGCTATTAACCCATAAACTGCGGCTATGGGATTAAGAGGGGCTCCCATGGTACGGCAATATCAAGAAAAAATTGACTTTCCTTAAATGATATCTACACTATAGAGATGTGTCACAAATAATTCAATTCACAATTCTGAAACTCAAAATGTACTGTAGCTACCATATTTCTAAGCATTTTTCACCAAAAAATGGATTTCTGGCAGTATCTGGGGCCATTGTGGAGAGCGAGGTGTGGGGAGGGAGGTGGCAGTGGGAATACACACAGATGACTCGTTGCAATGACGACGACCATATGGCAGTGTTGTCAATGTCACATGTGAAAACACACAACCATGTTCAGTCTGTGCATGTTTCTGTGTGTGTGTGTATTTACGTAGATGTATTATACAGGGTTCGAGAGGGGCTCATAGTGTCCTGTCTCCATATCTCCATATATGCAACATTTCCTTGAACTTATGTATATTGGTTGCTGTAAGAACCTCTTCTTTCAATCCATTCTAGGTGTCCACAATTCTATGTGGAAAAATTGTACTTTTTTGTGTCCTTTAGACACCAACTCTTTCTGATTTTCCTTGAGTGTTCTCTCATCTGTCTAGTTTCTTCTTCCATCTCCAGGTTTTGCTCGTCTAGCTTTTCAATACTATTTACTATCTTATACAGAGTTATTAGATCACCTCTCTCTCTTCTGTCCTGTAGAGTTGGCTGTCCCATGTCTTTTAATCTGTCCTCATATGTCAGCTCCCTTAGTTCTGGTACCATTTTTGTGGCTACTCTTTGGATCGTTTCTAGTTTCCTTATATCCTTTATTGCATGTGGTGACCACACCACTGCTGCATATTCTAATCTAGGACGTATCATACTGGTTGGAATTTTTTCATCATATCCTTATCCATGTAATGGAAAGCCACCCTAATATTGGTTAACATTCTATATGTTGATCCAAATAGCTTATTTATGTGCTGCTCTGGATTCAGTGTATCTTGTATCACCACCCCTAGGTCTTTTTCTTCTTTTGTCTTAGGTATCTCCTCCTGTCCTATCTTGTAGTTCCATTTTGGCCTTCTTTTGCTCTTGCCTATCTCCATCACATGACATTTCTTTACATTAAAAGCCACTTACCATGTCTTACTCCATTCATCAATCTTATCTATGTCCCCTTGTAGCTCCTGGCAGCCAACGGTGTTTTTAATAACTCATTAATTTGGCGTCATCCACAAACAGATTCATATAGCTGGTCACACAGCACTGCATATCATTTACATATACCTGGAACATTATGGGTGTTAGGACTGACCCCTGCAGTACTCCACTTGTTACATTCCTCCAACTTGAAGTTTCCTCCCTGATCACAGTTCTCATTTCTCTATCTTTCAAGTAATCCTGTATCCATTCTAATAACTTCCCTCGCAGTCCACCTATGTGCTTTAGTTCCCATAATAGTCTCTCGTGTGGAACTGTATCGAATGCTTTTTTTATATCTAGGTAGACAACATCTACCCACACATCTCTGTCTTCAATTCCTTCAATTACTTGTGTATAGAACCTTAGCAGGTTTGTGATACATGATTTTCCTTGCCTGAACCCAAATTGCCTATTGGACAAAACTTTGCTGTCTTCCAGGTATCTCACCCATTTCTCTTTAATTAGTATCTCAAATATTTTGCTGACAACACTTTTTAGTGAAACAGGTCTATAATTCAGCGGGTCAGTCTTCTTTCCTCCTAGGCACAATGTTGGCCCTCTTCCACTCTTGTGGCACCCTCCCCTCCTCTATTGAGCTTGTGATCACTTCCCAAATTGGCTGTAGTGATTGCTCTTTACATTCCTTTAGTGTCCAGCCTGACACTCCATCTGGTCCCATCGCTTTTCTTACATCCAGATTTCCCAACAATCTGCCAATATCTTGCATTTGTACCACAACCTCCTTGAAACCCCCCTGTGCCTCTGTCATGTTTGGTTCTATAAATGTCTCCTCTACTGTGAATACTGACTTGAAGCTCTCATTCATAATTTCACTGAGCTCTTCTGCTGTTTGGTATGTATTTCCTCCCTTTATTACCTTATCTATATGTTTTTCCTCCCTTTATTACTTATCTATGGTTTCTTTACATTTCATTTTTCCATTTACATATTTATAGAAGAGTTCATCTCCACATTTCTCTACTACATCCTTTTCAAAAGCTATTTCTTCCTCTCTTCTTATCCTGACATACTCATTCATTGCTTCATTGTATCTCTCTCTATTAGTTTCATTCCTCTGCTTCTTCAGTTTCCTCCAAGTTCTGTCTTTTGCTCGCTTTGCTTCTGCACATCTAGCAATATACCATGTGTGTTTGCTATCCCTTATTTTTTATTTTGGTACATGTCTTTCCACACCTCGATACTTCCTCAGGAATACATCATACTTCTCCTGTGCTGTTTTGCCATTCATGGTTGCTCTCCAATGTGTCCTTCCAAAAAATTCCCGTTAAGCCTTCAAAGTTTGCCCTCACATAATTAACCTTCCATTTTTATAATCATCTTCCCTTCGTACCAATGCCCCTTCTTGTAATTCCACTTCCATCAATACATGGTCACTTTTTCCCACTGGGCTTAGGTACTTGATGATGGGTTGGAGTTCTGTGTTTTTGTAAACACCAGGTCTAGCATTGATGGTTCATCCTCTCCTCTGAGTCTAGTGAAATCCTCCACCCATTGGTCCAGTGCGTTCTCCATGAGTAATTTCAGCATTTCTTCACTCCATGATCCTTTGGTTCCACTCCCTTCCACTTCTTTCCAGTTCACACCTCTACAGTTAAAGTCACCCATTAGCAGTACTATTCTGTCTTTCCTCATCATGTCAGCCAGGCATTTTAACACCTCCCTCTGCATTGTTTTATACTCTTCCAGTTTCCATGCATTTGTTCTTGGTGGTACATAGGTTACTATAATTTTTCTCCTATCTCTTTCATTAGTTCAAATTGTTATACTGATGACTTCTGCCATGCCGTTCCCATATTGCATTCCTTCCAAAGCTGTCTTCTTTCACCATTATTAATACTCCTCCTCCTCCTTTTCCTTTTCTATCTCTCTTCCAAAGTTTAAATCCCTCAAGCTGGAAATTTATGTTGATTTCTTCCTTCAATTTTGTTTCCGTCATGCAGAATACATCTGTTTTTTTGCTGCTTAAATAATCCTTTATCTCTAATATACTGTGTGTGTGTGTGTGTGTGTGTGTGTGTGTGTGTGTGTGTGTGTGTGTGTGTGTGTGTGTGTGTGTGTGTGTGTGTGTGTGTGTGTGAATCTATAACACTATCTCTGTTCTAAATAAATAAGTGAAACGAAAATACTCTCTTCTGCTTGGTACACAATAAATATAGTACCGAAATATTAGTTACATGTAAGCCACAATATGTAATATGCACACAATATTATACAGCTGTGTGTGTGTGATGCACGGTGTGGGCCAGCTACCTTTGGCTCTTCACATCTGACAGCGTCTAGTGAAGGAGCACTTGTCCCCATAATCTTGTTCGTTTCATTCTTTTTTATACAAAAACAACTTCTATACTACTAAATTGTACCTTCCTCTTACCATACATGAGACTCAAACTCTAATATCTATGAGAGGAGTGCAATGTCAACTATATAAAATAAAAATATAGTAGTTACATTGTTTCCCTTTATAAGTATGATATGAATAACCAAATTCATATTAGGAGGATAAAAATTACTAAAAGAAAGATTATTAAAATACAAAAAATTATAATTTCAAAGAAATACGAATCAAAGAAACTTTATGGTGCCTGTTTAAAAAGCGCGCTTCCAGAAGGCGTACAGCAGTTTACCGCTAAGCCACCCAGAAGGCTTACAGCAGTTTTCGTGTTAATATTATACTGTATACTATTGCAGGTATAATCATATTTTACTCTCATGTATACTATATATGTATATTGTACCATATTGTAGCCTATGAGTATGTGCGCGAGACAATATAGGCTGTTTACTCTACAGTAGAGAACTGTATTGTACTCAATTTTCAATGTCCGGACTTTTCACTCTCCGGACATGGCCCAGTCTGTATTAGTCCGTAAAAACGAGGGCTGACTCTGTATATATATATACATATATATATATATATATATATATATATATATATATATAGAGAGAGAGAGAGAGAGAGAGAGAGAGAGAGAGAGAGAGAGAGAGAGAGAGAGAGAGAGATGTATGTGTAAAAATTAGGGGCGTAAGAAATAAAAAAGAATTATTATTACCTTCTGAGGGATATGTTCTTTTTGAGTGCTGTTCTGAGCTGTTCATGGGAGTAGTCATGAATGTTGGCTTCCATTTCATGTGAGGAAAGTACCAATGGCACCGTCTTACCTGAGGCTGTCTGAAGCGTCACCTGAAATGATAAGAAACATTCTATAATGCTATATATAAAATTAATTCATTAGCTTAAAATATATAATGCAGTTACATTATGATGGGATAGTGTATACAGTTGGGCATTATTGCAGATGTATGTGGTATGGTGTGCTCTGCCTAAATTACTGTTATGTAGCAAGGTAGTCCAAAAGATTATTCCTTTCCACCAATGCCAGACATTATTAAGATTGTGAATTATGTGTGTATGACACAATGGATTGGTCATGATACCAAATTAAGCAGAAGTGACATACAATTAGGACTTGATTTGGTGTTTATCACAGATATAAAAATTACTGAAAATATGCAGTATGAAAGCCCTCTATGTAAAAATGACCTGTGTTAATAGAATTGGAGTTAAGAGATGGAGATGTAAATGTAATCATTAACGGAAATTGTAACTTACGAAGATTTAGATACATGAAAACTGATTTTGGAAAATTAATAGTTTTCTTTGTTACGATCAACAGGAGAGATTCTAAACTGACAAATGTTCAATAAAAATCTAATGAATTTATGAGGATATAAATGCAGGCGTCATAAACCCCTGCTCCTCTAAGAAGTAAAGCAGGGGTGTAAGAGGCATTCATAAGATCAGTTTTGTTGTATAGTTCAGAAACATGATCCCTGAATAAGAGATTGATGGCAATTTTAAGAGCACGTGATTGTAGAATGTTACAATACATGGCTGGTGAGAGACGTCAAGATGTGGTGGCAAGTGAGGAGGTAGCTGAGAGTTGTGGTGTCAGGGAGTTTAAAACAAGACTCAAATAGAGAAAACTTCACTGGGTCAGGGAGTTTAAAACAAGACTCAAATAGAGAAAACTTCACTGGTTTGGGCATGTAAAGAGGTCAGGAGAAGACAATACAGCAAGAGTGATGGAAAATATGAAGGTTGGTAAAAGATCAGCAGGAAGATCTACAAAAACATAGAGAAAGAGCATTCAGCAGGATATATGCAGAATATATGAACCTGCTGGAAGTAAGATTAATGCTTGTAATAGAGGGAGGCAAACAAAAAATTGAGAAAAAATTGGAAGAATATATTAGAACTAGAAAAATAAGAATGGAGAGAAGAAACTATGAAAGAAATATAATACAGAAGTGTATTAATGAGCCAAAGCTATTCTATAGACATAAAAATGGAAAGATGAAGATAAGAGAAGGGACAACAAAACTGAACATCAAAGAAACAATTCATGAGGATGTACAGGATATGGCAAAGGTGATGAACAAAAAGCTTCAGATTAGAGTTTACTGTGAAAGGAGGGAGAGTTTCAGGGAAGAATACAATAAAAACAATCCCAGTTGCTTATGATGAATTGATTAAGATGCTAGAAGAGCTTGAAGTGAATAAATCAGTGAGTTAGGATAGAGCATCAAACTGAATCTTAAAAAAAAAGAGAATAATTGGCTGATAATGTTCACAGTATGGAGATGGCACTACTATCACAAGATGGTATCTACAGATAAAAAAAATGGGCAAATATTATACTGATACTACAAGGAAGAAACAAAGAAAATCCAATGAATTATAGACCAGTAACTTTCACCAAAGATATATGAAAGAGCAGTAAAGGAAAGATGGATAGAACATTTGGAGAGAGACAAAGTTTTATTGAATTGTCCATTTGGATTTAGAAGAGTAAGATCATGCTCCACAAACTTCATTCTATTCAAGAGTAATTGATTATGTTCAAAGAGACAGATGAGCAGAGAGCATGTACATGGACTTGAAAAGGCTTTTTGACAAAGTACTACATCAAAGATTAATATGAAAATACGAGTTAAGAAGTGTGGAGGAATTGGAAGACTGCTGGAGTGGATGGAAGAATATATGCATGATAGAGAAATGAGAACTTTAATATGAAACCAATATTTAACTTTGCTAAAGATAAATAGTGGTGTGCTGCAGAGACTGGTGTTGGAACTAATATAAGTTTTGTGATATATGTGAATGACATGAGTGAAGAAATAAATAGCTATATTACAAATCTATTTGCAGATGATGCAAAACTGATAGGAAAAGTTAAAAAATTGCATGCCCCTGCATGATGATTTAAATAAGATAAATGTATAGCAAAAATTTTCAACCTAAAGGCCTGTCCATACTAGGAAACATTGTTTGGAAACATGTTTCCCAACTGTTTCCATACTTTTTTGCAAATGTTTCCCAATAATTTGGAAACTGTTCAGAAACATTTGGGAAACATTATTGCCTGTCCACACCGAGAAATGTTTTTCAAATGTTTCCTAACAATTTCCAAACTGTTGGGATACATTTGGGAAACACTGTTTCCTGTCCAGACCTACAGTTGTCATGAAGATGCCTGTGAGGGAGGAGGTGGCTGGAGTAGCTTCATTATTTTACCTAACATTTTTAGTGCACTCACAGAAAAGCCCTGGGAGGAAAAAGAAATGGTTGAGGAATGAGTTCAAGGCATTTTTCAGTGGACCAAATTTTTTATGATTTAATTTTTTTACTAGATAGTCATGATTATCAAATTCAGCATCAAAATGTGAAAAATGAAAATTTTATACAATATACAAAGAAAGACAGTCGGCTGGGCACAGAATTACTATCATACACACACACATAAAAAAAAATTCCACATTGAACTGAGGATATTTGGAATGGATTAAAAGAGGTTGTTACAGCAACCAACATATAATGGTACCTCTTGATTTGAACTTAATTTGTTCTTTATGGCTGTTTGAATTGCACAAATTCGAATTAGGAAGCAATTTTTTCCATTGAGATTAATGTAAAAACATTTAATCCATTTCAGTTTATTTTAAATAAAAACTACTACACTCAAACCCCAGCTTTGTGAGAAATTGGTCCCTTACTATCGCCGCAATAACTAACAACGCAATAGCCATTGTTAATAAGTAATAGGAAAAAAATATAATTTGTCCTGGCCCATCAGAGTGGCACCTTGTTTTCCCTTCATCTCATCATAATTCATAGATATCATTCACATTTGAGAATATAAAGTAAACACAGACATGAAATGCATAAAACAACAGGCATAACAAAAGACATTTACTTCCGTGTGAATCTCCCGAGTCCCGATGAAAATTAAACAGGCCTCCACCGGGCCCCTGCCTCCCTCTCATGCACTAAATACAAGAACAGATCGCATAGTATTCCCCCCTCCCCCTCACTCCGTCTCTATCCACTCCCATTCAATACCCAAACAGACTGAGTAGGGCCCCCCCCCACTCCCTCCATCCAGCCACTCACCATCCTCTCTCTCTCTCTCTCTCTCTCTCTCTCTCTTTCTGTTTTATCAAGTAGAATATATTCTCGCAGCATCATTTCCAACAGGAATCATTTCAAGAAAAGTATAAATCATTGTACAAAACTGCAAATTATTGTGTTATTGTAGTTTGTGCAAATGACAATGATATTTAACAATTCATTTGTCATTGGTTGTTTAAAGTGTTAAATATATCTCCATTAGTAAATAAGTTTGCCCATGACCAAAGCAGAAGTCCGCATATCCAATAAAGTACTAGAAAGTAAAAAAAAGTGTTTCCTTTGTTCCTTGAGCCTTCTATTGTATCAAGTTTAGTTCAAAACAGGTGAAATCCTTACTGCACATATATCAACCGCGCCTACTGTATAACATCATCAATTAATTTCTCCTTTGAATCTACCATCACAAGGCAATCATCAATGTAAATGTTTGGTAAGATGCCTAAAGCCCTCAAATGTGAAAAATGGACCTTCAATAATTTAGTAAAACTCCTAGATGAAGAAAAACCTTGAGGTAACCAAGTGAACTGCCATAACACATCATTCCATGTAAACTTCAACCATGAAGGATTGGGTTTACAAACTGGAACAGATCAATAACCATGTTTCAAATCAATGGATGCAAAGAAGCAATTATCAGTGACTAATGGTAAAATATCTTGAAGTTTCCATTTTAAAATGATGATATTCAACATTTTCATTGAAATGCTTTAAATCAAGTATGATTTTGGCAGTGTCATCCTTCTTTAATCTTGGAAAAAAATTAGAACAGGAACCTGATGGGACATCTGTAGCTATCTCAACAATATTGTGTTGTATAAACACATCCATTGCTATATCAATAGCTTGTCTGTTCCTCTGAGAAAAATGTAAAGGAAATGGAATATGGCTTTGAGATGGATAATCAGTAAAGGAGAAGAGATTCTTACCCTGAACAGTATTATGTACCCAATGATCACTGGATAATTCCTTCCAACATGCTAAAAAACATTCAATTTTTCCCCCTTGAAAAGTGCACAAGTTTAACTTGTCTGTGACTGATATCAACTTAAACTATGATGTTGAGGAAAAATCATGACAGAAAGATACATCAGGGGACTAATTTTGTACTATAGTTTCCACGTCCTCTACCTGCCTTACCACGGAAATTGCCTCAGTTACCATCCTCAGGCTCTGATGGTGGAGAGTTCACAGAACATTAGCATCAGAAACTGGAACCCTCAATTCCTTTAAATTGGATTAAATAGACCATTGCTCTCCCAAGGTTCTTGTTTTCTTATCATCAGGGACTATACACAAGTCCTGATATCCTTAGCTAAAACCTCTGTAACGGGAGGGCCATTAGCATCATCCACATTAAAGGCTGCCCCTAAGCTATGACCAACAATTACATGTTGAGTTGGGAACCCAACAAATTTCCTTGCAGAGCTTCTGGAAGCCCCATCATTAACTTGGGAAACTTGTGAAGGAACAACATTATTTTGCATTGAAGATTCACAATTTTGGTCATGTGACAAAGCCTGAGAAACCACAGGTTGACTGACATTATCCACATCCTCGTCACTACTGACGTCACTGTCACTTAATGCCAACGAGTCCTTGCTCACCTTCTCCTTTGTCAAAGCCTTCATCAAGACTGGTAAAATTTTGTTGACCACAGAACTACAAAAGCTATCCTCTGGTTCAGGAGATTGGGAAAGACCAGAATGGCTGAGGAATGTAGTCTCATCAGGAGCACTGTGTGAAATCTTGTGTGGTGGTGGCTGGGCCTCGCCGTTGACGGGACAAGGGGAAGAGGAGCGACGCTTCGCGACGCACAATTCATACCGCCCTGAACAGGGATTTTGTAGAGGAGTGAGACACGGAAATCCCACGATTGCCGTGTGGATTAAATCAAGCACACTGCATAATTACGTTCTGTGCAAGTTTCGCAGATTAACTTTGCCTGAAACAGCAAAGCGACGTCCTCCACACTCCAAATTAGGCCAAGTGCAGTAAGAGAAACCCCAGTAGAATGTCACTGCCATGACTGGAGAAGCCTTCCTGAGGCTCTTTATCATCAAGGCTAATATCAAACTTTGAAAAACAAACAAACAGATGCCAGCACCATCTAGTGACCGCTAGAGTGAGTGGCCACGTCTGAATGCTATGAGCTCACACCAAATACTGAATGCTTGTGACGCCACACCAATAGTCATGCATGACATCAAGCTGCTGGAGAGACAGCTGTGGAAGCATTAGAAGTTAATAAAATAAATGTGTTGAGCATAGCTGTGATGAAATTAAAAGAAATTCAAATCAATTTCCAGAAAGAGAGGAATAAGAAATGGAGGAGACATAGAAAGGGAAAAGGAGGAAGAGTAGTAAAAATGGTTCAAGATGGCATTTGTGTGAAGGGAGTGCAATAAGAGGATGGCATGACATAAATTGTAGGGATAACAATTAGAGGCAGTGAAAGGAAGAAAATCATATCAACATATATGCCACTGAAAAATATACATGAAAAGAACATAAAGTAATGCAAAAAGAAGTGTTCAAATGCCTGTATAATATGAAAAGGAAGGACAAGAAGATACTATTAATGAAAAATTTCAACTGCAAAGATATAAACTAGGAAGAAATGGAAGGAAATGGAAACAGGATTGTGGAGTAAAGATATGTTGCAATTTGTATTGGAGAACAAAATGGATCAATGGATGGAGAAATTTACAAGGCACAGAGGAGAGGAAGAACCATTAATGCTACATCTGGTGTTCACTAAGAAGGCAGAGCCCCAGAGATTAACTTTGCCTGAACCCCATCCCATCATTAAATACTTAGGACCAGTGTCTTGATAGAAGTAGAATTGCAAGAATGGGAGATGATAAGAAGAGAGAGGGATTATAAAAATGGTGGATTAAATCATGTATGGACAAACTATGAAGAGCTAAGAAAATATTTTGGAAATAATGACTGGAGGGAGTGGTGAAACCATAGAAGAGAAATATGAAACATTCTTAAGGAGGCATAATGAAGATACAATAAAATTCCTCTTATCCGGCATCAACGGGACCGCTGACATGCTGAATACCAGAAGTTGCCGGATACTTGAATAGAAGTGAAATTATGTCCACAATCACCACCCTACACTCACGCATCTTATCATAACAGAGATCAGCTGATCGCTGTGCCACGCGTCGCCACCCGCGCTGCCACCTCACACTCACCAACACACATTACTACTGTACTAACATTCTCTTTAATACTTTCCTCTTATAAATAAGTTGATTGGTTACAAAAATCAAGTATACACTTATTTGCTTTATTCAGTATATTTAATGTCATGAATAGTTGATGAACCCACACCATATTCCACCATTAGTTGCTGTCTGCTTTCACCTCTCTCTAATCGTCGACAAATGTCTACCTTCTGCTTAAGTGTAAGCACAACACGCTTCCTCTTTTCTACAACTTTAGGCATGATGAAGGTGTCAGGCAATAAACAGTGCACACGCATGACTGAGTCATTGAGTAAACAGTGCAGTGGGCCGTGAGTGGCGCGAAGCAGTGTGCTCTGGTGGCAAGGGGAAAAAGTATCCCTTGCGCAGGAATTTTAATCGATTTTATTTGTACACATATTGATTTTTTATTGATTTTAAGGCTCGGGGAAAAATGTGCCGGATGCTTGAAGCTGCCGGATACTCAAATGCCGGATAAGAGGGATTTTACTGTATGCAAAAGCCCATACCAATATACAAAGTAAAGACTAACAAGCACAAATGGTACAATGTCAAATGTGTAGAAGGACCTAGATTGGGAAACACTGAAGCAGAAAAATGAAAACAGAGAACAATACATGGAAGCATGAAATGTGTATGTCACAATAAGAAAAGAAGAGGAAAGAAATCTTGAAAAAGATGTGGCAAAAAAGTGTTAAAATGAACACAAACACTTCTATAAGTATGACTAAAAAGATGATGTAGAGAGAGACAATAGACAAAATAGTGGAGAAAAAAAAAAAAAAACATAACAAACAGTGAAAGCTACATGAAATTATGAATGAGTTTAAAAAATGTATTCGAAGGATTTTACAGGAGGATTTTACAGAACCAAATATGTCAGTGGTACATGAGAGATTAAAAAGTCATGACAAAATTAAAGAAAGAAATCCACATAAACTTCCAGAAAGAGGGATAAAAGAATTGGGAGAGAGATGGAAAGGGAAAAGGAGGGGGAAGGGTACTAATAATGATGCAAGAGGACATTTTTGTAGAGGGAGTACAATATGGTGATGGCATGGTAGAAGTCATAGTCAATAAGAACCAGTGGAAGATAAAGGGAGAAAATTATAACAATATATGCATGGAAGTTATAAAATCATAGGGCAATGGAGAAAGAAGTGTTGAACTGCCTGGATAATATGAAAAGAAAGAACAAGAAGGTACCACAAGTGTAAGATTTTAACTGCAAAGGTGTAAACTAGAAGGGAATTGAAAGAGATGGAAACACAGGATCATGGAATGAAGGTATGTTACAATTAACCATGGAAAACACAATGAATCAATGGGAGGAAGAATTTACTAGGGTCAGAGGAAAGGAAGAACCATCAATGGTAGACCTCATATTCACAAAAAAACAAATAAAATAAAATAAAATAAAAAATAAAAATAAAAAAAAAACATCCCATGATCATATTTTGATAGATGTCTTGATAGAATAGAATTGCAAGAGGAGAATTATAAAAATGGAAGATTAAATTATGCAAGACCTAACTTTGAAAAATTAAGGATGTATTTTGAAAGTATAGACTGGAGAGGGATCATGAGTGGTAAAACAGTACAGCAGAAATATGAAAAATTCTTAAGGAATTATGATGGTGTGGAAAAGTACATACTAAAATACAAAGTAGAGTAGCAAACTGACATGGTACAATACCAGATGTGCAGAAGCAAAAAGGGGAAAGGACACAGCTTGGAGGAAACTGAAGAAGCAGAGAAATGAAAACAACAGGGAGCAGTACAAGGAAACAAGAAATGAGTATGACAAAATAAGGATACGAGGAATAACTTCTTAAAAGGATGTTTTAAAGAAGTGTGAAAATGAACCCAGGCTCTTCAATAAGTACCTATATAAATGGAAAGATGAAGTGTAAAGGTACCATAGATAAGATAGTGAAGAGGGAAAAAACATACCAAAATGCAGAAGAGCTAAGTGAAATTATGAAAGAGTGTGTGAAAATAAACCCAAGCTCTTCTATAAGTACCTATATAAATGGAAAGATGAAGTGTAAAGGGACCATAGATAAGATAGTGAAGAGGGATAAAACATACCAAAATGCAGAAGAGCTGAGTGAAATTATGAAGGAGAGCTTCAAATCTGTATTTAAAGAAGAAAAGGCTTTTACACAGTCAAACGTGGTAGAGGCGCATGAGGGATTCCAACAAGTCATGGTGCAGAAGCAAGATGTTGGCAGATTGTTTGGAAGTTTGGATATAAGGAAGGCAATGGGATGGATTGTCAAGCTGGACACTAAAGGAATGTAAGGAATAACTGATACAGCCACTTTGGGAAGTGACTACCAGGTAAATAGAAGAGGGGAGGGTGCCTAAAGAGTAGAAGAGAGCTAATACAGTGCCTATTTACAAAGAGGAAATAAGACTGTTCCTCTGAATTAGAGACTTGTGTCATTAATGTTACAGCCCCAACTTATAATGGTACACAGCAGAATACTGTAACTGCCTTATAAGAATGATAATGTACTTACTAGACAAACTAGGGACACATCATAGGCTGTATGGACATTTTTTTCTCCTCTCAAATCCCTTACCTCTCCACCTAATTTTCACAGGTGTCACTACAAAAAAAAAACACTGTTTAATATTAACTAATCTTATATTTAGAAAAAACAATCAATTTTCACCTCCAATACAGCTAAAATTTCCCCTCTGAACTAGTCAAGCCAATTGCTACACTTCACCTCTTAATTCACCACAACACAATATCCCAGTTAACACAAAATACCACAGCCATGGCCATACATCACTCCACACCACCTACAACTACCCAAACCCTGGACTATTCCCGAAGCTCAGACAGTGCTGGTTCACAATGACAACATTATCACAACATCGCTCACCACCCCTTAAACCACACCATGCCCTCTACACCACAAATAACTCTATAACACCAAGATTCACTGTAATTACACCATACTTTACACAAAAGATATCCTACCACCAGTGCTGTTTAAGAGTGCCTTGGCCAGGTCAGAGCAAGGCAGACGTCACCTCAGTCAGTGATGTCGAGAAACAACTTAAAAAGCCATAAATTCTGCCATGTCAGAGCTCTGCTTCTGATCCACAATTGAATCATTTAAAAAACAAATTAGATCCTTCCATGGTACACTAAGGAATTTATGGTAACCATAACATTGACACGTATTGTCAGCAAAATCTGTGAAATAATAAAAAAAGTGGGTAAGATATTTGGAAGAGAATGAATTACAAGGGGATATAGACAAGATGTATGAAGGGAGTAAAAGGTGGAAATTGGATTTCAATGCAAAGAAATGACAAGTGAGGGAGCTAGACAAAAGCAAAAGAAGGCCAAAATGGGATTACAAGATTGGACAGGAAGTAATACTGAAGACCAAGGAGGAAAATGATCTGGGTGTGGTGATACAAGATACACTGAGCCCAGAGCAGCACATAAGCCAACTATTTGGATCAACATACAAGGTACTAACCAAAATTAGGATGGCGTTCCATCATATGTATAAGGATATGATGAACAAAATTCTAACCAGTATGATATGTCCAAGATTGGAATGTACACCTGTGGTGTGATCACCAAAAATGAAAAACGTAATAAGAAAATTAGAAAGAATCCAAAGAGTAGCCACAAAAAATGGTACCGGAACTAAGAGATCTAAAGTATGAAGATAGGTTAAAAGAAAAGGGACTGCTAACCCTGCTGAAAAGAAGGGAGACAGATCAATTAACCCTATACAAGTTGGTAAATGGCACTGAAAAGTTGGACAAGCAGGACATGGTGTTGATGAATGAAAAAACTAGACAGATGAGAGAACACTCAAAGAAGGTCAAGAAGAAATGCTGTTTAAAGGACATTAAAAAGTACAGCTATCCACATAGAACTGTGGATATTTGGAACAGATTAAAGGAAGAGGTTGTTACAGTAGTCGACATACACAAATTCAAGGAAATGTTAGATACAATGAGATATGGAGACAGGATACTATGAGTCCCATTCAAACCCTGTAGATAGATACAACTACACACACACACACACACACACACGTGCACATTGCAATGGAGGATATTCAAGTTACAGTAAAAGAAGTGAACAATATTGTACAGACCCTGGATGGAAGGAAGGCCACAGGACCAGACAGAATATCGATTGGTTAGTTAAAGAAAGCAAGAATCAATAGCGGACAAATTGCACAGTATTATTTGTACTTCATTAAAAGAAGGAAGAGTGCCAAGGGATTGGAGGGCAAACATTGTGCCTATTTTCAAAGGAGGAGATGCACAAAAGCCACTGAATCACTGATCAGTATCTCTGATGAGTGTGGTTGGCAAATTATGTGAAAGAATGGTCTAAATTTCTGGAAGATAACAAAATCTTTACAAATTGTTAATTTGAGTTTAGAAAAGGTAGATCCTGCGACACAAATCTGCTGTGTTACTACTCAAGAGTGGTGGAAATTATACAGGAGAGAGATGGATGGGCAGATGGCATATACATAGACCTGAAGAAAGCCTTTGACAAGGTGCCCTACAAAAGACTTATGGAGGAGTATTCAGGGAAATCTGTTGGAATGGATGGAAGACTTCCTGGTAGACAAGGAAATGAGAATGGTGGTAAGGGACCAACCATCAAAGTGGAACATTGTAACCAGCCAGGTATCACAGGGTTTTGGTGCTTACAGCTGTCATATTCACTGTTTTTATAAGCAACATGACTGAAAATATTACCAGGTATGTGAGTTTTTTGCTGATGATGCGAAACTCCAGTGTATTGTGAAAGTAATTGGTGATTGTGAGGAACTATAAAATTGTCTACACAAGATTCACCACTGGAGCATTATAATGCAAATGGAATTAAACAGAAGGAAGTGCAAAAAGATTGATTTTGGTAAAAGCAGCAAAAGATGTAGTTACAATTATAAGCTGGGACATGAGATGATAAAAGGGTCACCAGAAGAAAAAGACCTAGAAGTGATATTCTCAGAAGACTTATCTGCCGGAAAGCATATTAACAAGATAACAGGTGAAATCCTCCACCTATTGAAGAACATTACAATTGCCTTTGCCTTTCTGGATGAGGATATGATGAGAAAGATAATCACTTCAATGATTCACCACAGATTAAAGTATGCAGTAATAATTTGGTCACCTCATGAGCTATAGCACTTCAGAAAACTGGAAAGTGTTCAAAGAGCAGCAATTAAGATGATTCCAGACCTTCTAGATCAGTCATATGAAGATAAATTGACCAGGATGCAACTTCCAACCTTGGAAAAGAGACAGGAAAGAGGAGATACACATTGATACACATTATAGTGAATGGAATGGAACAGTTAGACAGAGAAGACCTGCTTGTATTTAGTGAAAGAGATACAAGAGGACATGGAAGGAAATTAAGATCTAACATCTGTAGAAGAGATATAAAAAAAAAAGAGCTTTCTACATAGAAGCATCAAGTTGTAGAATGGATTGGAGGGCAAGGTGGTGTGTGCCAACATTCAAAGTTTTAAGAAAAGTTAGATGAAAGTAGTTATGGAGATGGGAGAGTAGGGCCACAGCTCCTTTCCCAATGTAAAAACTAGGTAAATACACACACATACACAATGTTTCCCATTCCGATTGGAAATCAAATACATGTGCAAAATTTTTCTCAACTGTTTATCAACAGTTGAGAGACATTGTTTCCTAACAATGTTTCTTGTGTGGACAGACAAGAATTTGGAAACAATGTTTCTCAACTGTCTTCAACCAGCTTGGAAGCTGTTGAGAAACAGTTGAGAAATATTGTTTTCAAACAATGTTTCCTAATGTGGACAGCTCTTAAGAAGTGACTGTTTATTTATTCTTACCTCCCCATTGTAGAGGAGTAGAGGAACTTGGTTGGTAGGGAACTTAGTCACTCCAATTAACTCCAGGTGATGACCTGTGAAAAGAAAGCACTATATATTTCATATCCCAATGCATGGTTTTGCACTGTTCTGGTTTGATTGCATTAATGTGCTACAGTGTGACTATGTACATTCTACAGCATAGCTTCTCTATACCTTTAGAAACTTTCATTTACCCCTCACATAAATTTATCTTAAAAAAGGTTATACTCAAGCTGGTTTTTTTATGGTGCTGAGTAAAGCAGCTAGAGTTCAGACATTACATTTCTTAACACTCAACAGCATCAACATTGAGGAACATTCTATCTCTGTCTTGAGGGAGAGTAACATAAAAATATGCAGATTCAGTTTTGACACTGAAAAGGTAAAGTTTTAGACTTACTCTATGGATGCCAACCTGTGTGTTTGTGAGATTTTGTGGATTTACATTACTTGGACAGAGTAATTTAGACAGAGATCTTCATACACACTAAATAAACTACACATTAAATTGTCAAACCTCACAAACACATCCTTAAAAACACTACTGCCCACTTGATCATGGTTATGCTTGGCATGGCTGAGATTGAAACTTCAAGATTTATAAGTAGCAGTGTTAGGGCGGCCAGAGCATCTAAAACTAAAGCTGTGGATGTGCTTGTTACTTGCATCATGAAGAAAGCTGGTTGGTCTGGTGAGGCCACTTTTGCCAAATTCTATGACAAGTGTATAGCCAGGGTTTCAGACCCTTTCTAGAATGCAGTATTGTGGCGTGATCAGGCAAAAATGAAGAATATAACAGTTTTGTCAGGTCAACAATGAGCGAGAGTCATCTGGTAGCATTACTATCATTTTCAGTTGAGTCACACTGCTACATAGGTGTACAGTTTTAGACTGTAAGCATTCTACAAACTGTCACTGAAAACGCCTATTGTAACTACTGTAATGGGATGTGTGTGTGCGTGTGTTTCCTTCCCTTTCACCTAACATTACGGTTTTCTTTACCTAACAATGTTTCCTTCATCAAATACACATAAAAACAAAAAAAACCTTCAAAACAGTATACAGTACACCCCCACTATTCGCAAGGGTTAGGTTCCTTCCCCTCTTGCGAATAACGAAAATCCACAAATAATTGATGCAGTTTACAAATGTCTATGATGATAATATATATGCTAAAATATGCTTCCCAAAAACATTCTAAAGATAGTCTTACTCATTAATACAATAATAATGTAGTAATATGTAGTAATGATAAATTAAAAACATTAATAATGTAGTATAATATGTACATAGTAGGAAAATATAGCACATGAAGATGCTTGTGACGTCACTTAGTCTGCAGCCAATAGGCAGGAAGAAGAAACGAAAACTCGTAACTAACATTGTTATTTTAAAATTATTACCAGTTACACTGTTTCATCTCTCTTTTATTTTATATTAACTGACATTGTTATTCCAAATTATTTACCAGTTATACTACATGATCTCTCTTTTGTATTTCTTTTTATTGTACGTTAGCTGACATTGTTATTTTAAAGTTATTTACCAGTTATATTGTATCATCTCTCTTTTCTATTTCTTTTTAATTCATATGAACTGACATTGTTATTCTAAAATTATTTACCAGTTATACTGAACCACCTCTCTTTTCTATTTCTTTTTATTTTATATGAATTGACATTGTTATTTTAAAGTTATTTACCAATTATATTACATCATCTCTCTTTTTTATTTTTTTTATTTTATATTAACTGACATTGTTATTTTAAAATCATTTACCAGTTACACTGTATTATCTCTCTTTTCTATTTTTTTATTTTATGTTAACTGACATCGTAATTTGAAAATTACTTACCACTTATATTGTATCATCTTCCTTTCCTATTTTTATTACTTTATATCAACTGACATTATTATTTTAAAATTATTTACCAGTTATACAGTATCATCAATCTTTTCAATTCTTTTTATATTTCATATTAACTACCATTGTTATTTTAAAGTTACTTACCAGTTATACAGTATCATCTCTCTTTTCTATTTTTATATTTTATATCATATTATATCTGTTAAAAAAAAAAGAAAAAAAAAGGCCTAAGAAATTCATGAAATTGCTGAAATTATGGAAAAAAACTTTAAGAGAAAAATCCATGAGTATGCCGGACGAACAGTGAACCGCAAATGGGCGAGGGTCCACTGTAAAACATTGCACATATTAAGTAACATACAGGTACCTCTTGTTTTTGCTTCTTCATTTCACGTCTTTTTAAATTTATGTGGGGACTGAAATCAACCCCCCCCAAAAAAATATGATAGAATACACCGGGGTCTCGATTTATGCGAAGGATAGGTTCTGCGAGACCCTCGCATAATGAGAATTCGCATAAAGCGAACCTATCTTACCATTAATTATAGGGGGTTACGTTCCGAGACCCATTTTTCCCCACCCCAAATGATAAAATCCTTCACCCGCCTCCGACCTGTTGATTATTTCTAACTTTGTTTCCAAAGTTAGTGCAGTCCTTTTACGCTTAACCACAACTTCATCACTTGAAGAAGGGCCAGGACGTTTCGAAGCCATAGTATGAGCAAAAGTAAGGCAGGATATAGCACAAAACACAGCGGATTAGAAATGGAATGAGGCAACACAATCCGCATAGATCAGCTCGGTACAATGACACAAGCGTGACTGAGTGAAACTGTGCATGGGAGGGTGTGGGTGGCGGGAAGGAAGCGCGCACTAGTGGCGCATTAGTGTATCACTCCGCACAGCAAGGCCGACCTCACTCACACGCGCCACCACCTCGCATACACAACCGCACAAGATCGCATAATATGGAATTTTTCTCGCATAAAACGAATAGCTGGTACATTTAGGATGGTGGCATAAGAGCGAATTCGCATAATGTGAAGACGCATAAAGTGAGACCCTGGTGTACGTGGCGAGTGAAAGGTAAATGAAAACATTTTGTTTATTTCTTTTGCACAGTATTTTACATTTTTTTATGTGACCATTTTCATGTATTTTCATGTTTGTATGGGTGACTTTCGACGTGCTGGAAAAGAAATCCCATTATTAAATGTTATAATAGGTTCGATATGTGGTAATTTCGATTTGCAGTAAGGTTTTCAGGAACGCATATATACCGTATAAAGAGAAATTACTGTATATATATATATACAGTCGGCCCTCATTTCTTCGGACTAATACAGACTGGGCCATGTCCGGAGAGTGAAAAAGTCCGGACATTGAAAATTGAGTACAATACAATTCTCTACTGTAGAGTAAACAGCCTATATTGTCTTGCACACATACTCATAGGCTACAATATGGTACAATATGCATATAGAGTATATATGAGAGAGTAAAATATGGTTATACCTGCAATAGGGTACAGTATAATATTAACCCGAAAACTGCTGTAAGCCTTCTGGGTGGCTTAGCGGTAAACTGCTGTATGCCTTCTGGAAGCGCACTTTTTAAACAGGCACCATAAACTTTCTTTGATTCGTATTTCTTTGAAATTTTTTTTTTTTTTTTGTATTTTAATAACTTTTCTTTTAGTAATTTTTATCTTCCTAATATGAATTTGGTTATTCATATCATACTTATAAAGGGAAACAATGGAACTACTATATTTCTATTCTATATAGTCGACATTACGCTCCTCTCATAGATATTAGAGTTTGAGTCTTATGTATGGCAAGAGGAAGGTATAATTTAGTAGTATAGAAGTTGTTTTTGTATAAAAAAGAATGAAGTGAACAAGATTATGGGAACAAGTGATCCTTCACTAGACGTTGGTAACGCTGTCAGACGTGAAGAGCCAAGGGTGGCTGGCCCACACCGCGCATCACACACACACACACACACACACACACACGGGCTGACTGGCGACAGGTGCAGACGTCTGCTGGAGAGTGCAGAAAGAGGTAGAAGAGGTACACAGGATTGGAAGATATAATGAAGGAGGAATAAGACCACTGAAAGTGAAACTGAGATCTCAAACAACAGTAGAGGAAATCCTAGTGAGAACTGGAAAGCTGGCTGATGATACAAAATACAAGAATATTTGGATCAAGAGAGACATGAATATGGAAGAAAGGGAAAAAGAAAGGGAACTGCGAGATGAGGTTAAAGAAAAAAACGAGAGGAGGACAGAGACTGGGAAGAAGAAATTTTATTGGAGGGTATTAGACATTAAGCTGAGAAAATGGTATATCCGGGAGACAATAGAAACAGCAGCGGACAGTGGAAGCACAGGAAGAGGAAGAGTCTCTGCTTTGAGAGTCATGTATACAAGCATTGATGGGATACTATCAAGTGTGCTAGAGGTGAGAGATTATCTAAAGGAAAGCAAACCAGATGTTGTGTCTGACTGAAACAAAATTGAAAGAGGAAATTCATCTGAGCTTTAAGGAAGAGGGTTATAACAATTGGAGGAGAGATAGAACAGGAAAAGGAGGAGGAGGAATAATGATTATGGTTAGAGAAGATATATAAGTGGAAGAAGTGCAATATGGAGATGGTATGGTGGAGATCATAAGTATAATAATCAGGAACTGGGGGAAGAGGCGGAGGATCATATTAACATATGTCCCACCAAAGACTAACGCGTGGAAACTAGAGGAGCACAAAGAAATGCAAAAAGAGGTGTTGGAGTGCCTGGACAGTATGATAAGAAAGGACAATAAAATTCTGCTAATGGGAGATTTCAATTGCAAGAATGTTAGATGGGAGGAGATGGAAATAGATGGAAATGCAGAGCCATGGAGCGAAGAAATGCTACAATTAGCTATGGTTAACACATTGGAACAATGGGTGGAGGAACCTACAAGATACCGGGGACAGGAGGTACCATCCTTACTAGACCTGGTGTTCTCAAAAAAGCCGGAGCCCCGACCGAACATAAAGTACTTGAGTCCAATGGGTAGGAGCGACCATGTGGTGCTCGAAATAAATGTGAAAGATTGGCAGATTACAAAAGAAGAGGAAGATTATAAAAATGGAAGGTAGAATTATGCAAAGGGAAATTTTACAGAGTTAAGGAAATTTTGGGGGAGCATAAATTGGAAGGCACTCATGGAAGGTAAAACAGGACAAGAAAAATATGAAGCATTCTTAATAAAATACAATGAAGGTATACAGAAGTATGTACCATTATATAAAGTAAGGAAGAGCAAACAAGCTTAGTATAATGCCAGATGTGCAGAGCCAAAAAAGATAAGGGATAAGGCTTGGAAGAAACTAAAGAAACAAAGAAATGAAATTCACAGAGAGCAATATAAGGAAGAAAGAAATGAATACATCAGAATAAGAAGAGAAGAGGAGAGGGTATTTGAAAAGGATGCAGTGGAAAAATGAGAAAAAGAACCCAAGCTATTTTATAGATATATCAATGGCAAAATGACAAGCAAGGAGACCATTGACAAGTTAACAAAGAAAGGAAGAGTATATCAAACAGCGGAAGAGAGGAGTAAACTCATGAATGAGAGTTTCAGGTCTGTGTTCAGTGTATAAATGGACTTTACAGAACTGTACAGTGAAGCAAAGCAGAAGGGGATGCAGGAAGTTTTGGTGCAAAGGCAAGAAATTGATAAAGTGTTAGAGAAGCTGGATGCCAGAAAAGCAATGGGAGTGTTAAAGTGGGCTTTAAAGGAATGTAGAGAACAACTGGTGGAACCAATTTGGAATGTGATTAACAGCTCACTGAAGGAAGGAAAAGTACCAAGAGAGTGGAAAAGAGCTAACATAATACCAATATACAAGGGAGGAAAGAAGACTGAGCCACTTAACTATAGACCAGTATCTCTAACTAGTGTTGTGAGCAAGATGTGTGAAGTAATAATAAAGGAGCAGTGGGTGAAATATCTGGAAGAAAATAAAATTGTAACAAACAACCAATATGGCTTCAGGAAAGGAAGGTCATGTGTTACAAATCTACTCAGTTTTTACACAAGAATAATAGATGTAGTTGATAATAGAGATGGATGGGTGGATGCTGTGTACTTGGACATCAAAAAGGCATTTGATAAAGTTCCACACAAAAGGCTACTGTGGAAATTGGAACATATAGGAGGACTGAAAGGGAAACTACTAAAATGGATGGGAGACTATCTAAAGGATAGAGAAATGAGGACAGTAATCAGAGACAACTATTCAAGCTGGAGTGGTGTCACAAGCGGAGTACCACAAGGGTCGGTGTTAGCACCCATTATGTTCCAGATATACATAAATGACATGCAAGAAGGCTTAAACAGTTATATAAATCTGTTTGCTGATGATGCTAAATTGTTAAGAGTAATAAAGAGCCAAGCAGACTGTATGGAGCTACAGAGAGATATTGACAAGATACATGAGTGGAGCAAGAGATGGAAACTAGAATTTAATGCAAAGAAGTGTCATGTGATGGAGATGGGAATGAGTAAGACCAGACCAACATGGGAGTATAAAATAGGAGAGGAAGTGATAATGAAGAGCAGGGAAGAGAAGGACTTGGGAGTGATTGTACAGGATTCCCTGACCCCAGAACGACATATAAATGGGATATGTGGCTCGACACACAGAATTTTAATGAATATCAGGGTGGCATTCCATTATATGGATTAAGATATGATGAAAAAAATTATAGCCACTATGATGCGTCCCAGGTTAGAGTATGCAGCAGTTGTGTGGTCTCCACATAAAAAGAAAGATGTAATGAAGATAGAAAGGATTCAGAGGGCAGCCACAAAGATGGTACCAGAGCTGAAGGATTTAACATATGAGGAGAGGTTGAAGGAAATGGAACTGCCTACCTTACAAGCCTGGACGAGAAAGAGGAGATCTAATAACATTGTATAAAATAGTGAACCGCATTGACAAGATTGACAAACAGGATCTGGTGGTACTAAAGGAAGATGATGGTGGAAGGATGAGAGGGCATTCAAAGAGGATCAGAAAAAGACATTGTTTGATAGACACTAAAAAGTTCAGCTTTCCGCATAGAATGGTGGATGTCTGGAATGGATTAAGTGAAGAGATTGTTATAGCAGCAAGTGTGCAGAAATTTAAGGAAATGTTGGATATATATAGATATGGAGACAGGACAACATGAGCCCTGCTCGAGCCCTGTATAATACAACTAGGTAAATACACACAGCTGTATAGTATGGTGTGTATATTTTTGTGGCTTACACAGAACTAATATTTCGGTACTTTATTCACTGTGAACCAAGCAGAAGAGAGTATTTTCATTTCAGTTATTCATTTAGAACAGAGAGAGAGAGAGAGAGAGAGAGAGAGAGAGAGAGAGAGAGAGAGAGAGAGAATTGTAAAATCATAGGATAATATATATATA
>CM035195.1:10956371-11013188 GCA_020233015.1 Callinectes sapidus | reverse complement strand
TATATATATATATATGAGTGCCCCAGAACCATAGGGACTCAAGCGCCATTTTTTTTAAACTGAGAAAAATGTGTCTAAAGTCTATAAACAAAAATTCCACTTCTAAGAAAGATATTGATTTCAACTAAGTTTCAAACAATAGCCCTGCTCTTTAGAATTTTTGGGGCCAAGAATGAAGGAAAATTAATGGTGCATTTCAGTGCTAGCACGTAAAATGTACCCCCCCCTCAAGTTTGCATACAATTCATTGCATGACCTGTTATTTAAACCTTGTCATAATGTTTTAATGAAATAAATAATGATTTCTTTACACTTTCCTTTTGTCGCAATAACAAAAAGGGGATATTATAGCAATAATGATGATGATAATGGTAATAATGATGATGATAATAATAATAATAATAATAATAATAATAATAATAATAATAATAATAATAATAACAATAATAACAATAGTAATAATAATAATAATAATAATAATAATAAAAATAACAATAATGATACATTAAGCTGCATTAAGGAATTGCATCACAGGGTAAATGCAAGAAAAATAGAACATAAAAGTATTGGTACATAGTACAGTACAATAGTTACTAAAAGAAAGTAACAAAAATTGGAGGATGGTTTATGAGATGTTAGAGGAAATCATAAAAAATAACTCAGTAATGATGGATAAACAAAGGATTAACATGTGGAACTTGTTATTCAAAGAAAAAGACTGGATAATCTGTACTCACTCATTATGTTGCTATACATCCGCTAAAGAAGTTGGAGATTGGGGAAGGGGGGCGGTGATTCAAACCGAAGCTATGTACATAGCAGTGTGCTGATTGGCCCTTAGTAATGCATTTCATATGGAAGAAAATGCTGATTGGACAAGATTTGCCTATGGGCTGTGTGCCGTGTGCTCTTATTGGCTGGCTACCTCCCGCTAACTTTGAGCCCCTCTGGTCCAAAACCGACGCAACCCCAGGCTCAAACGCCATACATAGAATAGTGCTTTACGTATCGATGGGTAGAGAGTACACTGGCTTCTACAAAACTTTCAACCTTATTGAAATCGGAAAACGGTGTCAAAAACAACATAGCCAGACAGAGGAAGAGTTGCCAATTCCGTAAATATGAATATCTCAATAATCAGGGAGGTGGTGCTTGATCCCCTATGGTTCTGGGGCCCTCATATATATATATATATATATATATATTGGTATATACCTCATGATTCGAACACCCTTTGACTCGAACACTTCTCAATCTGAACATATTTGCCGAAAAAATTTTTACCTACAATCCGAACACGGTCTCTCAATTCGGACACAAAAACACATGGCGGCTGACGCCGCCTTCCCACCAGTCGGCCGACTTCTCCGCCGTGAACACGTCTCTCTCTATTGCAACCCGGGAACAGCTTTCAAGTCATTCTGGGCCCTAGTTGCCTTGGTTACTCCGGCCCCCAACCCTGGTCACTTCCTACCTACCACCCCAGTCAATGCGGCCTTCTACTCTGGTCACTGGCAAACTTATTTACTAATGAAGATAATTTACATTTAACACTTTAAACATCCAAAGAAGAATAAATTGTTAAATATCATTGTCACTTGCGCAAACTATGATAATATAATAATTTGCAGTTTTATACAAAAATTTATACCTTTCTTGAAATAATTCCTGTCGGAAATGATGCTGTGAGAATATATTCTACTTGTTAAGAGAGAGAGAGAGAGAGAGAGAGAGAGAGAGAGAGGCGAGAGAGAGCGAGAGAGATTAGAGAGATGAAGAGAGAGAGAGAGAGAGAGAGGGGGGGGGGCAAGAAGGGAGAGAGGATGGTGAGTGGGGGGAGGGCGGCCTACTTGGTCTGTTTGCGTATCGAATGGGAGAGGATAAGGACGGAGGGAGGGGGAAGGGGGGTATACAACACGATGCGTTCCTGTATTTAGTGCATGGGAGGGAGGCGTCTGTGTTTACTTTATATTCTCAAAATGTGAAGGATATTTATGATTCATGATGAGATGAGGGGAAAACAAGGCTCCAGTGCGTTAAATCATGTTGCCATTCTGGTGGGTCAGGACCAATTTTAATTTTTTACATTACTTCTTAACAATCGCTATTGGGTTTTTAGGTATTTTTATGTATTTAGGTATTGCGGTGATGTTAAGGGACCAATTTCTCGCAATAGGTGGGGTTGATGAGTGTAGTATTTAATTTCATTAAAAATAAACTGGAATGGATTAAATGTTTTTACATTAATTTACATTAATTTACATTAAACAGCCAAAAAGAACTAAATAAGTTTGAATCAAGAGGTACCACTGTATATATATATATATATATATATATATATATATATATATATATATATATATATATATATATATATATATATATATATATATATATATATGCATGTATATAGCTGTTGTGGCAGACAATCACTGTTCTTCCCCTAAAACTATTAACAGTGGTGTTCCTCAGGGTTCTGTCCTATCACTCACTCTCTTCCTATTATTCATCAATGATCTTCTCAACCAAACTTCTTGCCCTATCCACTCCTATGCTGATGATACCACAGCTAACACAGGGAAGCCTCAGAACTCCTAGCCTCCTAACTTCTGATCTCTCTAAAATTTCTGATTGGGGCAAAGCAAACTTAGTGTTGTTCAATGCCTCAAAAACTCAATTCCTCCACCTATCAACTCGACATAACCTTCCAAATATCTATACCCTTTTCTTCAATGACACTCAACTGTCCCCTTCTTCTACACTGAACATTCTCAGTCAATCCTTTACTTAAAATCTAAACCAGAAACTTCACATCTCCTCTCTAGCTAAAACAGCTTCCATGAAATTAGGTGTTCTGAGCTGTCTCTGCCAGTTTTACTCACCTCCCCAACTGCTAACTCTATACAGGGGCCATATCTGTCCATGTATGGAGTTTGCTTCACATGTTTGGGGAGGCTCCACTCATACAGCTCTATTGAACAGGGTGGAATCAAAAGCTTTTCGTCTTATCAACTCCTCTCCTCTGACTGACTGTCTTAAGCCTCTTTCTCATCGTCGCAATGTTGCCTCTCTTGCTCTCTTTTACCGCTATTTTCATGCTAACTGCTCCTGATCTCACTAACTGTGTGCCTCCCCTGCTCCCGCGGCCTCACTGCACAAGACTTGCCTCTTCCTCTCACCCCTATTCTGTCCACCTCTCTAATGCAAGAGTTAACCAGTATTCTCAGTCTTTCATCCCTTTCTCTGGTAAACTCTGGAACTCTCTCCCTGCTTCTGTATTTCCACCTACCTATGACTTGAACTGTTTCAAGAGAGAGGTATCAAGACACTTATCCCATTCTTTTGGCTATTGATTTAGAACTTTCCCGGAGACCGTCACTTCAGTGGGCTTTTTTGTTTTATTTTTGTTGCCCGAGGCTGTCTCCCTTCTACATAAAAAATCTATCTATCTATATGCACGTGTGTGTTTGTGTAACTGTTGTTGTTTGGGTGGTGCTAAGGAACTCACACGAGACATCAGTTGGCCACTAAATGTAACATCGTGTGTAAGTTAAAAAAAATGTAAATTAAACATTTGTTTGGATTTTGGACCTTGTGTAAATTAAAAAAACACATAAAACAAACAAACATAAAAAAAGGTACTTGTAGATTAATACACTGTTAGGAGATATAGGAATTTGAATAGTAAATTAGACAGGTTTCTTAGTCCTCAACAGTGATGTTCAGTTGGTATTTTTCTTTATTTTAAGTGAAGGATGTGTGTGCATAGTAAGTCAGTGTAGTTTTGTGTAAAGGAGGAAAGTCATCACTAGAGGGTAGACTGTCACTGTCACCCTTGAGTTAAGTTGTAAAAAACAAAAAGAAATGTTCGGTAAATTCAAAACTACCTTAAGTGATAAGTTTATAGCACCCCCTGAACTTCTCTAGACTAGAACTGGTCAGACCAGAACTAATTCCCATTAAAACTAGTGTTATTAGAGCTCAGTGGGATTAAATGACAGTTTCAGTATCTACTACCTACAAGTCAGTAGTAATTGGTAACATTTCATGAATGTGTGAATCTCAGCCACATAGAACAATGACCAAGAAATTGGTTAAGAAAATTCATTATGTTACACATAGACAGTCAAACCAAAACTTACTGGGTTGTACAAGTATCCCTCTCGTTTATTGTCCACCAACACTATGCGACGACCTGAGGGCTCAGCATAGATGCTGGCAATCTCTGCAGTGTGCCGGTAGTCACCAACCATCTGCCAGTCCTCAATGAAGAAGAAGAACAATCCCCCAGTCTGCAAAACAAAACTCTTGTCTTCACCACTGGAAACCATTCAGCAAATATTGCACAGTCTTTATTATTTTTCTCTTTAACAAAGTAGTTAGTGTCTTGTACAATTGTTATTTCTTTACTGTAAATAAGCCAGAATTTTAGTAGTGGAATATCTGCAACAATTATTGTAGCCTACATAAACAAGAAATGTAATTAAAAAAAAGAAAAAAATGATATGCACCAATAATCTGTTCCTGTTCTAATCTTACATTTTGATTTTAAATCAATAAATTTCTTAAATAATTCATACATTTTACCATCTTTTGTTGGCCATGATTCATTCTAACTTACATCAGTAGAATACACAAGGAAATCAGCTGTGAGGGCATGGTCAGTGATGTGCATATCTGCATGGTCTGGATCAGGGAAGAGGCGAGCCTCTCTTTCTTCATCCTCACCAGTCTCTCCTTCCAGCTGGGGATTAGTTGTCAGTCATTCAAACAGACACCTCAGACTATTTTGACAAATTAAGCTGAAATCAAGTTATATTTGAAATGACAATTCCTGTATCCTTGAACAAGATAATGGACAGACACTCACACAAGTAACTCTTGCTTAAATGAGCCACTCAAATATCAAGCACTCAATCATGGGGAACATACACCAGGGGACACATCACTTCACCTACTCTATGGCACTATTCCTGGCAGTCATGCCTTGCGAGTCTCCATGCAGGCTTCTTTCCCACACCAAGTAACTCCAAGCAAGAGGCATCAACTTGTTGCAGGCATGAGTTCTGTCGGCACCCCATTGGCCTCCTGCATGACAGGTAGCCTGACACATGCCCATATAGCCACAGGTAGCATTGAATCAGTTTCACAAAGCAATCACGAGTTTGACACAAAGTCATACCAGCAGTACCCGATAATCCTACAAAAGCATCTAGTACCAAAAGACATCAATTAGCTTCTTCAGTGCCCAAGTCTCAGTCATAGGGTAAGACAGGGACCACAAGTGACCTGAAGATCCGAATCTTCATCCATCTGCACAGGTATCGACAATGCCAAATACACCTATCTCCCAGCTATCACGGGTTTCACTATTGTGTTTCAAAGCTATTGCGGGAGCAAACACACATTGAAGTGGTTAACTCACATGTCAATTGGAACTATTGCAACTCGTAAATGGCTTTCAAGTCACTTCGGCCCCTAGTTACCTCAGTTACTCCAGCCCCCAACCCTGGTCACTTCCAGCCAACCATCCCAGTCAATGAGGCCTTTTACTCTGGTCACTGGCAAACTTATTTACTTATGAAGATATACTAAATACTTTAAACTGCCAATGAAGAATAAATTGTTAAATATCAATGTCATTTGCACAGACTATGATAATACTCTGATGTTGAGGAAAAATCATGACAGAAAGATATATCAAGTGACTTATTTTGTACTATAGTTTCCTTGTCCTCTACCTGTCATACCATGGAAATTGCCTCAGTTACTATTATACCTGGAACCTTTGCTTCCTTTGTGAAAGGAATTGTAGTTTCTCCTTACTTTAAACCTTTTTGGGTTAATATGCTTCTGGTTTTCCTTAAATTGTTTAACAATATCAACAATGCTAGTTTCAAACAATTTATTACCTGTCATATTCTTATCTTTGACAGTTCTCTGGAGATTAGCTTTAAATTTGTCAGTAATGAGATCTCTCCTCATTAGATTCAAATAACTGAAAACTGGTAGCAACATATAGAGGCTGTCATTGATGTCCTTAAAGGCATCAATAACAGTAGGAATGTGGGAATTAGCACATTTGTCCATAAATCTGATTACAGGAATCAAAGCCTTCCCTAGTAAAGAATTTGTCTGAGCTAATTTATTCTCCATCCTCCGCCTCTGATGGTCAGGATTAGACAGGGGATTAGCATCAGAAACTGGAACCCTCAATTCCTTTATATTGGCTGGAATAGACCATTGCTCTGTCAAGGTTCTGGTTTTGTTATCATCAGGAACCATATGCAAATAAGTCCTGATATCCTTAGCTAAAACCTCTGTAACGGAAAGGCCATTAGCATCATCCACATCAAAGGCTGCCCCTATGCTATGACCAACAACTACATGTTGAGTTGGGGTTACAGGGAACCCAACAAATTCCCTTGCAGAGCTAGTAGAAGCCCCATCATTAACTTGGGAAACTTGTGAAGGAACAACATTATTTTGCATTGAAGATTCACAAATACCTAGTAATGAACACAAGGCCATACAGAACACTCTCTTCATCCATCAGTTCTTTCTAATCCTTACGTCCCACACAGTACATGCATCAATATCGGTACCTCACACTTTTTACCATGTAAGAGAGGGCAACAAAAAAATGAAAATAAAAAGCCCACTAATTTGCCAGTCCACTAAGAGTTTAAAAGAATTAACCAAAAGAGAGGGGAAAATATTTTGAAACCTCCCTCTTAAATAAAGTCAAGTCATAGGAAGCTGGAATTAAAGAAGCAAGAAGGGAGTTACAGAATTTACTGGAGTAAGAAATGAATGATTGGGATCCCTCTTGCACTAGATAGTTGAACTGAATAGAGGTGAGAAGAAGAAAGTCTTGTGCGGTGAGGCTGCAGGAAGAGAGAAGGTATGCAGTTAGCAACATCAAGAGAGCAGTTAGATGGAAAATAGCAGTAGAAGATAGCAAGAGATGCAACATTCCAATGGAGAAAGAGGCTGAAGACAGTCAGTCAGAGGAAAGGAGTTGATAAAATGGAAAGCTTTCGATTCTGCCCTTTCTAATAAGGCTCTATGTGTGGAATCCTCCCATATATGCAAGGAGTACTCCATACATGGATGGACAAGACCCTTGTACAAAGTTAGCAGTTGAGTTGGGAGAGTGAGAAAAACTGGTGGAGATACTTCAGAATACCAAACTTCATAGAAGCTATTTTAGTAAAACAGAAGATGTGAAGTTTCTAGTTTAGATTATAAGTAAGGGAGTGACCAAGGATATTTACTGTAAAAGAGGGGGAAAGTTGAATGTCATTGAAGAAAAGGGGAGAGTTGTCTGGAAGGCTGTGTTGAGTTAATAGATAGAGGAATCAAATTTTGGGGGCAGTGAACACTACTGAGTTTTCTCTACCCCCAATTAGAAATCTTAAAGAGATCAGGTCAGGTGTTCTGTGGCATCCCTGAGTGAACTGTTAACTTCCTGAAACATTGATTATCTCTGGGAGCATGTGGAAAACTTCTCTATATCTACTTTACATACCAGATGGAATTGAATCTTTCCTTCATACAGCACAGAAGCATAGTCAGCATTGACCCTGACTGACGTGATGGTGCCAAGGTACTCTCGGTCTCGCAACAGCATGGCAGAATCCTCTCCCAGAGTGTAGATCCATGCCCGATTGTTCATGCCTACTACTAGATGATAGGGCCCCACTCCCAGGAAAGTGGGTTCCACATCCACACTCACAGTAACTGGACTTTCCTGAAAAACAGTTATTCTCAATTTTTCCTCACATATTATTCACACACACACACACACATACACACACACACACACACACATATATATATATATATATATATATATATATATATATATATATATATATATATATATATATATATATATATATATAATGCAAAGGAAAATTGCATCATAAATTTCTTTGGAAACCAAATTTAAATTTTTTAATTTCATTTATGCATTTATTTTTCATGCAGGAGGAGTACCAGCCAAGGGCAATAAAATTTACTATTAAATAAGGCCCAATGAAGAGCCAATTCCCATATAAATATGAAAGCTTGAGTCAAAACCATAGGTTGACTTGAAACATACCTCTTGAAAGAGTTCAATTCAAAGGAAAATGGAAATATGGAACCAGGCAGGGAATTCCTGATTTTATGAAGATGAAAAATTGAGAGTACTGTTAACTCTTGCATTAGAGGAGTACATGGAAAAGGAATGAGAAAAAGATGTCTTGTTTAGCAAGACAATGGGAGGCTGAGAGGCTGGGAGGCATTCGGTTACCAAAATCAGAGGTGTAACTGGCATGAAAATAGCCGAAGATAGCAAGAGATGAAATAGTGCATCAATGAGAAACAGACTGAAGCAGTGGCTTCTCATGTATAGGATTTGTGGAACTGCAGCACACCCTATTTGATACAATGAGTCCGTTTTCTTTAATTCTTTCTTTTTACTTCTATATGAAGTATAAGCTTGATGTTGGCATCCATCACATAGTTTATGAAAAAATCTTGATGTTGGTAGCCATTGCATAGTTTATGAAAAAAAAACCTTAGTATGAAACTCTGAGATTCACAGTTGTACCTATGTGAAGCTTGGGTGTTGTGCGAATGCATGAGATAGACAGTGGGACATAGGGATAAACAGCACTGTTGCTCTCCCAGTGCCAAGTTGCCAATCTTGGTATGCTGATTCATATCTATTTCACATAATACTTGTTCCTTCTACTATAGACAATGAACACATTGCTGCTTTTTGTCTGTCAGTATGGAAAATCAAACCCCCCTTTGCACTTACCACTACATCTGTCTGTCTACTCCCTCCAATGTCCATCCTTGTACCCTACTTCTCTACTGACACTCACCATAGCTACACGTTGTTTATCCACTTGTCTTTCTTTACCTGTCGGTATTAGTGCTTCATGTCATCCATTGTAGCTGCTTCCCTTCCATCCCTGGTTGTGAGTGATGGCTCTACTGACAGTGTGAGTCATCCGCTGGATAATGTTGTGACGGTCAAAATTCCACCAGCTGTTCCTCTAGTCAGCCATTGTGGAACCTCCAAGGGGACATGTGCTCGGCAGGATTGCAACTGCCTAGCATCTTTTATGACTCCCATTTTGTATGTATTACATGCCATGTTTTCTGTACTGATGCTTCGAGGCGTAAGGAGTGTGAAACCTGGAATGTTGTAGTCGTGGAAGGGGCCAGATCTTACCAGTCTAAGTTAGCACAGCGCTGTTCCTGTTACGCCTGTTCTAAACGGCAGGGGGGCACTATTGCTTCTGGGAATCTCCATGGGGGTTGGGATGGTTCTAGTGAGGTTGTCACGGAGCCAGGGCATGTGTACTCGCTCTCCTCGGTTAATTCCGTTGCCCCACAGGCTCCCAGGCTGGCCTCGTGCTCCCACTAGAAAGCCAGCTTGCCTCTCTGTTAGCGCATGGCTCCCCACTACAGTCTATGCTTTCGGAGATAATTTCTTTTCAAGTGACTGCATGCCTCAATAACTTGGCTTCCCTTCCAGCTAGTTCGTTGTCTCAGGCAGAGTGCCTGGATAGTTCTACACCAACCTCCCCAAAGTCCGCGGCGCCCATTAGAGTGCAAAAGGCACTCCCTGTCGAGGGGACACAGGAGGTAGTCTGAGACACAAATCATCAAGGGTTCAGTCAGGTAGATATACCATGTTTGTGGACACCACGTCATTCTTGAAACGGTCCCAAACAAAGGTGGGGGGAGACTTGCAGTCAGTTTCTCCACCACTTTCCCTGGCTCGGGACCCAGATGTGGTTGTAACAAGGGTGCTTAACCTGCTCGCCCATTTTAGACCGTTGGGTGAGGGTCAGACTGCTTGTGACATCAAGGAGTGTCAAGCGCCTGCAGTCACTCCATCCACACAAGTTGGGGTGCATGAAGCTATGCCACGTCACCCCTCTCCTTCGTCCATGACACCCGAGGGGTTGGACACGATGGTGCCCCCCTCTACTGGCAATATTAACGACCACCACTCAGTACCACATTCTACAGCTTCATGGAGCCAAGGTTCATTCTCTCGTGAGCCAGGGTAGGTGCATGGCCAACATACGGCCCTCCCACCACCTGTGCTTGGCCAACACACAGCCCTCCCACCACCTTTGCCTTTCATCTCTGGTCCCTTCATGTCTCAGGGTAGGGACAGGGACTATGTTGGTGGGGACAAAGAGGTTGATTTCTCAGATGCAGATGATGGTATGTCGGATCTTTCCCCTACTTTCACGGCCATAATGGACCTCCTTTGCAAGGCATTTCTAGAAGCCCATGATCTGGCTCCTCAAGACTCTGCTCCCCTTCTCCTGGGCATGCAGTGTGGGGAGGTTTCTGCCACCACTCCTTCTTTGAGACAGGCACAGCACATCGATTTCATGATGCCACAAGCCTCTGAGGCCTTGACCCGTGGCAATGAGTCTACCAAGCCCTCATTTGCCAAGTATTCAGCCCAACAGTACTACAGATGCTACCGGACTAGCAGGTAGCCCTGCTAAAGTGAACCCGGAATTGCTTCCTCACCTGACTGTACACGGTGAACCACACGTCTCTATTCCTCAAGAGGAGATGCTGCATCTGGAACAGGCCCTTCTCTCCTCTTGAGTCATGCAGAACTTCCTCTTCTGGTTTATGGGTACTTCTATTACCTTCATATTGGATAGTGATGGTTTGTCCACATGGGGGCCCATTTTACAGTAACTTGTACTGAATATTCAGTGGGCTATGGTGGACCAGGCCAGGGTTACAGCCTTTGCCCTCACCAACACAAGAGCAGCGAGAAGGGAGTCTTATCTCTCACATCTTCCTCATTGCTTCACTTCAGTTTCAAAGGCTCAGCTCTGCCAATTGGATGTGGACTCAAACCTTCTGTTCAACTCTGATAGCATGGTCAAGTGCAACAGGTTGCTTTGGTGTCATTCACTAAGGCCACAGCCAAGGCTCTCATAAAACAGAAGCCTAAACAGAGGACGCCACTTGAGGAGAAACATCCGTGCCCTTCCATTTCTGCTGAATCCTGCTCATGTCCTGGTCCCTCCCAGCAACAGTTCATCGCTTTGTGCTCTCACTCTTGCTGTTCTCTTGATGCTGGTCACCCCTCTTCGAGATAGTCTGAGATCAAGATATTTCGGAAGTGACTCCCCTTCACCCACTTCGATGATTGGGGGTTGCCTTGCTTAGCATCTGACCGCCTGGGAGGATATGGGAGCGGAGACTTGGGTTCTTCAGGTCCTCCACAACAGGTACAGAATCCCTTTTCACTTCTTCCCTCCGTTTTACCGGCTTCCTAAGCACTGGGCCTCCTACTCATCGGATTCCGTGCAGGGCAGAGCTCTGATGGCAGAAGTCACAGCCCTCCTCAACAAGGGAGCAGTGGAAGAAGCTCCTCAGACACCTGGGTTCTACAGCCACTTTTTGTGGTCCCCAAGGTGATGAAGGGATTTCGTCCAGTCATAGACCTTTCCTTCCTCAACTGCCATGTCATCACTACAAAGTTCTAGGTGAAAATGGCCCAGACGGTGCTGCCAGCTGTCCACCAGCATGACTGGATGATGTCGGTCGACCAGAAGGACACGTATCTCCAGGTTCCAATATATCCTCTGAGCTGTTGGTTTCTTTGTTTCGACTGGGAGGGCCATGCGCTCCAGTTAAGGGCCCTGTGTTGTGGCTTCTCCACAGCTCCCTCAGGTGTTCACCAGGATCATGGCTTCTGTTTCAGCAGAGCTGCACAAGCAGGGCATCCGGCTCCGCCGTTATCTGGATGATTGGCTTCTCCTGGTGTCGTCTTACCAAGAGGCCCTCAACTCAACTCAGGTCCTGCTATGGCTATGTGCCTGGCTGGGAATCTGCATCAACTTCGATAAGTCGTACCTTCGACCAGGTGAGGAGCTGGTTTTCCTGGGAGTCAACATTATGACTCCTCCTTTGAAGGCTTTCTTGATGCAGACTCAGCTAGACAACCTTATCTATCATTTCCAAGTTTTCTTGGATTCACCACACCCAACTGCCAAAGAGGGGATAACTTTGCTGGGTCACATGGCATTCCTTATTCACTTGGTCCCAGGGGCTCAGTTGCAGATGCAGAGTCTGCAGTTTCACCTTTGGTCTCAGTGGTCCAGCTCTACATAGGAAAACTCGGTGCGGATTGTCTGAACTCCCAACAACCTCACAGACCTACAGTAGTGGATGTTGAAGTCCAATCTTAATGGCAGCAGGGATCTCCGGGACGTGTCTCAGGTCAGTCCACAGGGTCCAGGACAGTGACTTTTCCCTGGGACCTGTGGTGGCTGCTGGCAGCATTGTTCCTTGATTCCTTCTGCTCTGTGCCTCACACTCCCTCCCCCTGGACTGCTGATATATATGGCAACTCACAGCAATTACTTCCTGCCATTACAAATCAAAATTGTAGGCAAATGAAGCTTTGCATCCCTGTCTCTGAGATTATCTGAATTAAGCACCTGTTTATGCTTCCTGTCCTTTGAGGGTTACCAAAGAATCTTGAGCATAAAAATTCATCTTAACCTCCTGAATAAACTTAAGACATGTCCAAAGGTGGATTATCTACAAGTGATACATTGAGAAAAAAACTTAACAAAGATGGCCAACTGCCAAGGAGCCCAAGCCCACCTATTCATGATTTATAGGTCCTTTAAGGATGTTCTAGATTACCTGAGTGACTCTGAGCTGTTCAGTATAACTGACTTCACCTGCAGGAATGTCATTTGTGACAGGCTTAGTAGGAGAGCTAAGGAGAATTTGGACACAACATGGAAAGAAGTAATATGTTGACACTAGTAATTAAAGTATTAAAAATATGGTGTTGTTTAGCCAAGAGAGAATGATGAGGCTCTCCAGCAATTATTATCTTGGAACTTCCTATGTCTGGTTTTTAGCATGCCTCATTTATCATTTTAGTAATAAATCTCCATGCAGCTTTATTATGCCTTTGTGTCGTGAAGCCAATCAGGATACATATTTCCTTATAATACTGACTGTATTAGGAAGGAAAATCTTGCCATCCATCCAGTTGGGTTTCTTGTATTGGTTCTTTCAGTCTTAGGGGTCAATATCATCTTTTTTATCAACAAAAAAGGTAGAAAACATGGTGCTGCTTAGTGGAGAAGTGGGCTACCTTATCCCAGCTGATATCAAAGCCATAAACACAGAGGCAACATACCCACACCTTGCACTTGATAGAATTTGCTTATACATAGAAACAAATTTATGTACTCATATCCTCACAAAATGTATGATAATTCATAATTTTTATTTAACTATAGAAGATGTAAAAGGAGTGCAATATTGAATAAAAACTGAGAAACAAAATTTTAATGTTTTGCTGTTGCATCATTTCATATGGAGACTCTCAACACATCTATACAACAACCCAAGACTCAGAATGAAGACCTCTTAAAGGAATGACTAGCTTTAAGAATCTTTGTTAATACCATCCTAGAGGAAGATGCAATAGCAGAGAAGATTAAACTCCTTGACATGCTAAAAGAATACTTTAAAAATCTTGACTGGGGACCTTTCTAACTCCCCTCTACACTCCAAAAGCATAAATACATATCCAATTATATGACTCATTCCTGTCTCCATAGTTTCCCTAAAAGTGAAGACAAAAATAATCTCTTACCTTCTCCACAATGTTGGTCACTGTCACCTCCAACAAGGAAGTAAGGAAGGCTACGCGGGTAGTGTGTGCACCTCCCAATACTGGCAACTTGGTGAGATACACATGGATGTTTCCTGAGAACACAAATCATTTACTAGTGTATGTAAACAAATTTACTTAGCAATGAAGTTTATCAAACTAGTGTTTCCTTCACTCTTCATTCAAAAGGAGTGAAAGATTAGGTATGACAAGGATAAGAAAAAACAGCTTCTATAACATGCACTCCTGATTGTTATCCCATGCAGATACCTCTGCATTACTGTGTACTTTGTTTTATCTTGAATTTGTTTCTTTATCACTTCAGTGAAGCTAATATTCTCTTCCTCCATTTTTTTTTTTTCCATAGGTTTTTCAATTCTTTCAACTTGGTTTCACTGAACACTTTATCAATTTTTTCCGAGTCATCCTTTACTTTTCCTTACCTCAAATCAAAATTACCGTATACCGAGTTAATTATAACATGTAACAATAGGGAATGTGTTCCAGCAGGTCGAAAGTCACCCCTACAAACATGAAAATACATGAAAATAGTCACATAAAAAGCATAAAGAACTGCATAAAAGAAATTACCAAAAATTTTTTTATTTACCTTCCACTCGCCACGTATTCTATCAAATGATGTCCTTCCTGTGGCTAAGGGGTAGTAGGGATCTCAGTCCATACTCACCTTCTGCTGAGTGGGCAGTTGAAGATGAGGGTGTCGTGATAATAATATCCACTAAAAACACACCATAAGGATTTAACTTGTGTTCAATGGGAAACATGAGAAAAGACTGGTTGTTGTGGTGGCCGCATGGCGTGGTGGCACTATGGTACAGTGTAAACAAAATAGGAGCGGATACCGTATCTGTGAATTTTTTTTACCGTGAAAAGAATCGAGGGTAGTAATTACTAAATACCATAACTGTGAATTTACCAGATAAAGAATTACGGTATAAGGAGGACTCTCCTCTCAAGCGATGTGTAATGTTTACTGATGGCATAATGGTTTAAGTGGTGATCACACTGGCAATTGTTAACACACTATCAAGGCATTTTTTCTATATAGTCTGGGAGGTCAAGTGAGGTGTGTGAGTCAGGTCACACTTCCCTGCTCATATGCCATATCTAGGAAGGGGTAGACCTTTATACATAAAACCCGCCTTATTTTAACTCTTTTGGTGATATGGAACAAAAGTTAGAATCCAGTAATAAACAAATTTATATGGAAACAAAAAGATGACAGAGACAGGGAGTAAAGGAGATGATGTACAGTTACACAGAGTGTAATTGTGCAGTGCGCTTGATGTTTAGTAAGGATTTAACCCACACGGCAATCGTGGGATTGCCATGTCTCACTCCTCCACAAATTCCCTGTTCAGGGTGGAATGTACTGTGTTTTCTTTTCATTACATATGCTACTCACATTAAAACTTAGTTGCCACTTTTCTTTATGTGAAAATCAGATCCTGAGGCACTATGCACTGATGCCTTTTCAATTCCTTGGAATAATGATTATTTTCTTTATGCCTTTCCTCCTTTTAAGATCATAAAAACATTGTTTGAAAACTAAGGGACGAGAAGGCATCCATGTTTGGAGAACCCAACCTTGGTTTGCAGAGGCCTTCCGTTGAAGGATGTTCCTCGACTCCTTCCTCCCAAGTACCTGTACCTGTCTCAGGATCCAACACGGAGCAACCCAGTCAAGAAACTGCGGTTGGCAGTATGGCCTCTGTCAGGGAATCTTTCAGCAGGTCAGGAATTTCGAAAAGGGTTATTAAGTCTTTCTGTGTAGAGCCTGGGACAAGAAGACACTTGTGGCATATGACATATGGGAGGCATATCAAAGTCTGGAATGAGTTTTGTGTATGAAAAGAGGTTGATCCATTTTCGCCCCATTTAAGCAAATTGTTGGATCATTTATTCTTTTTATTCCATAAAGGCAAACTTGATGGTTCAGGATACACCTACAGTAGTCTCAATGCAGCCAGATCAGCTATTTCGGCAGTTGTGAAAATTAATGGCATCCCTGCAGGCCAACATGAAGTTGTATCTCTCTTCATGAGATCAGCAGCAAAACAGTGCTCAAAATTACCTAGGTCTAACTTTGCATGGGACCATGATTTATTATTAGAAACATTTGAAGCTTGGGAGAGCGATATCCATTTATCACTTTCAACTTTGTCCCCAAAAGAGGCAAGCTTACTTATGTTTTTATCTGGACAAAGGTTTCAAACCATTGATTGTTTAGACATTAGGAATATGCCTCTCTCGCAGAATAAAGTAATTTTTCAAATTGGAGACCCTCTTAAAACATCTAATGTCAGGCATCATTTGCAGGAGATAGGATTCAAGGCATTCCCATTGAATGATCAGTTATGTATAGTTAATGCCCTCAGAACATATTTGGACTTAATGAGCAGTCAGAGAACAAGGCCAGATCAGTCTAAGCTGTTATTAACATACAGGAACCCTTTTGGCCCAGCATCTAAAGCCACAATTACAATGTGGGTCCAAGATGTAATGAGAGAGTCTGGAATCAGTGATGATTTACTTACTGCATACTCAGTATGGTCTGCCTCCACTTCAAGTCACATGAAAACGGAACCAAGGATGGGTGGGGGTTATGGGTTAAATTAACAGAAACCATAGCAGTCCCATTTTCTTTAACCTGTCTTCATATGTTAGATCTCTTAGTTCTGGTACCATTATTGCAAGTGTGTGTGTGTGTGTGTGTGTGTGTGTGTGTGTGTGTGTGTGTGTGTGTGTGTGTGTGTATTTACCTAGTTGTATTGTACAGGGTTTGAGAGGGACTCATAGTGTCCTGTCTCCATATCTCCATATATCCAACATTTCCTTGAATTTATGTATATTGGTTAGTTCAACAACCTCATCTTTCAATCCGTTCCAGGTGTCCACAATTCTATGTGGAAAACTATACTTTTTTGTGTCCTTTAGACATCAACTCTTTTTTTATTTTCCTTGAGTGTTCTCTCATCTGTCTAGTTTCTTCTTCCATCATCACCAGGTTTTGCTTGTCCAGCTTTTCAATACCATTTACTATCTTATATAAACTTATTAGATCTCCTCTCTCTCTTCTATCCTGTAGAGTTAGCAGTCCCATTTCTTTTAATCTGTCTTCATATGTCAGCTCGCTTAGTTCTGGTACCATTTTTGTGGCTACTCTTCGGATCCTTTCTAATTTCCTTATATCCTTTTTTGCATTTGGTGACCACATTACTGCTGCATATTCTAATCTTGAACGTATCATACTGGTTAGAATTTTTTTCATCATATCTTTATCCATGTAGTGGAAAGCCACCCTAACATTCTATATGTTGATCCAAATAGTTTACTTATGTGCTGCTCTGGGCTCAGTGTATCCTGTATCACCACCCCTAGGTCTTTTTCTTCTTTTGTCTTAGGTATTTCCTCCTGTCCCATCTTGTAGCTCCATTTTGGCCTTCTTTTGCTCTTGTCTATCTCCATCACATAACATTTCTTTGCATTAAAATCCAATTTCCACCTTCACCCTTTCCAAGTGAGGAGTGACTGCCCTCTACCTCCCATAGCTCATTACCCCGTCTGTCTCTCATCTGTGCCTCCCCTTCCTCCTTTTTTGGGCAGCCAGGGTTCTTTCCCCCAGGGATACCAATGTCCCAGCCCATGGCTGACCTACCTGGTTGGGGTGGGGCTTACAACCCCTCCCTGTAAATAACATCCACAGCCACCACCAATGTTAGATCTAGGCAGAGGTCAGGGTAGGGGCTATAGGCGCAGGTGAGCCTCTGGCCACCGCCCCGTTCCAGGTATGCTGGGGGTTCCGACCATGCAGACCTCTCGGATGCCAAGGCACCAGAGGGGCCTGGCTACAGGGGAAAGCCTGCGGGAGCCCTGTGTCCTGAGAGGGGGCGGGAGGACCCCCTAACCCTATTTCTAATTTTAGGAGTGCCGGTGGGGCTGCAGATGTGGCGCCTACATGTTGGACGACTCCTGGGGCGAACCTTCGAAGGGTTCTGCGTGTGGGCTCCTCAAATGTCCTGAGTCTCTCAGAGGATCACAAACTGCCTCATTTATCGGATGAGCTCAGTAGGCTGAGGGTGGATATGGTGGGGCTCTCTGAGACAAGGAGGCCTGGTAGTGGCGAGACCAGTAGTAAGGCCTTTACTTACTACTGGTCCGCCATGAGCAATGGTCATCATGTCAAGGGGGTAGCCATAGGCGTCTCCAGCAGACTGCAGCCGTCTGTTGTAGAGGTTACTCCGGTTGATGAGCGTATAATGCGATTAAGGCTGAAGCACAGCTTAGGCTTCATGTCTATTGTTGCAGTGTATGCTCCTACCGATGTGTGTGAAACTGAAGAGAAGGAGATGTTCTACGCCAAACTCGACTTTGTACTGGACCAGTGTCCCCGTCATGATGCACTCATTGTCCAAAGCGACTTTAATACTGTCACTGGCACTGAAAGGGCTGGTTATGAAATATGTGTTGGTCTCCATGGTTCTGGTACCAGAAACGACAACAGCTCTTTCTTCCTTAATTTTACTTCAGCAAATCACTTCTCTGCTAGAGGCGCATTCCCATGAGATACACTGTGCTGCCACACACCGCCAGTTACTGAGTTGTTTGCTCGCCAAGCAGACGTACTGTTCCACTGTCAAGGAATAACATCTGGAACCCTTCTTCCCGTTATCCTTTTATGGAGCAGAAAGACTGCCACAACCTGTTATCTGTTTAGGTTCAGGTTGCGACATTATTCCATTATACGTGTAGGAGTGGGTGTGTGCTTAGTTTGGTGCACTTTTACTAGAGTTTACGACTCTTGGCTGAACCAGTATGGTGGTATGGTGACATCTACCTACCAACACCCATTATTTGTGTATGAGTGGGTGAGTGCATAATTTGTGCAGGAGTAAGTACTGAGTTCTGTGCACTTTTACTAGAGTTTACGACTCTTGGTTGAACCAGTACAGTGGTATTGTAATGACTAGTTACCGCCGCATAGGAAAGGTTCAGAAGCACTTCCTCCCATAGAGAACATTCTAGAAAGGCACGTAAACATTCCTTGGGTTCTGCTGACTCAGGCAGTGGTGGCAAGTCTGACACTCAACTTACTGTCTCTATGCCTTCCACCTTACGAGATAAGGTTAATTTTCCATCTTGGAGCATGGTAATGCAAGCTTTGCCTGAGCTGAAGAATGATATACAAAAGTTGAAGGCAGAGGAAAGTTTGGGTTCTGCGGGTGGCAGCAATGATGATGTCACCACCGGTCTCACACAGGGTTATGCATGGAAATCTGACCTGGAGGCTGAACACTGATGCTTTGTTGATTTGTTGGTCACAGTTTGAATTGATTTATGCTTTCCCCCTTTTGCTCTGATTAATAGATGCCTTTGGAAAATACAAGCAGTAATGGCAAAAGGGTGATTGATTGTGCCATTGTGGCCATCCCAACCATGGATGTGGACTCTGCTCACATTGCTTGTCAAGGAACATTAATATCAGGAAGAATTCTATATTCTATTTGTTATGTGGAAACTTCAAACACGGTAGGCCAAAATTCAATATACGAGTTGTGACCTTTAAAGTTTACACTAAAAATAGCAGTTTGTGTGTGTGAAATGCTGAAAACGCATCTTCCAAGAACTGAAAAATTCAGAAGTTTTGAGAATCAGTATGAGAAGTTACTCATTAGCTTTATCAAGCCACATGAAAATGTAACAAAATACATTATTGCAAGATGGATTAGAACAGTGCTTCATATGTCTGGAGTAAACATTGCAAAGTATTCAGCTGGCAGTGTTAGACCTGCTGCAGCATCAAAAGACAAGGCCATGGCTGTACCAATCACACACATCATGGTAAAGACTGGGTGGTCAAGAGAAACTACCTTTGCCAAATATTATGATAAAGATATTGTTTCGAAATGCAACATATTTCAAGAAGCTGTACTAGTATAATCAGTGAACCAGTACACAGATGAGTATTGTCCTTATTGTTTCAAAAATTTATTCATTATACTTAAGTTTATCTTTTGGTTGTATTTCTCTTTTTTGTTCACATACATACATACTTCCTAAATGTTGAAGTACGATACCCACATGGCTTCAAAATCTCATGGGAATGTGATTTGCTAAGTAAAATTGATGAAGTGTGTGAGACTTACCATAGTTCAGTTTCCATAACAGTCTATTGAGTAGAACTGTATTGAATGTTTTTTTGATATCTAGGTAGACTGCATTTACCGACCCACCTCTGTCTTTGATTCTTTCAATTACTTGTGTATAGAAACTTAGTAGGTTTGTGACACATGATTTTCCTTGTCTTAACCCAAATTGCCTATTGGACATAACTTTATTGTCTTCCAGATATCTCACCCATTTCTCTTTAATTAATATTTCACATATTTTGCTGATGACACTTGTTAGTGAAACAGGTCTATAATTTAGCGGGTCAGTCTTCTTTCCTCCTTTGTAAATGGGCACTATGTTGGCCCTCTTCCACTCTTGTGTGTGTGTGTGTGTGTGTGTGTGTGTGTGTGTGTGTGTGTATTTTACCTAGTTGTATTTACCTAGTTCTATTATACAGCGTTCAAGAGGGGCTCATAGTGTCCTGTCTCCATATCTCCATATATCCTACATTTCCTTAAATTTATGTATATTGGTTGCTGTAACATATTCATCTTTTAATCCATTTCAGGTGTCCACAATTTTATGTGGAAAACTGCACTTTTTTGCGTCCTTTTAGACACAGACTCTTTGTGGTCTTTCTTGAGTGTCCTCTCATCTGTCTAGTTTCTTCTTCCATTATCACAGGGTTTTGCATGTCGAGCTTTTCCATACCATTTACTATTTCATATAGTTACTAGATCTCCTTTCTCTCTTCTATCTAGTAGAGCTGGCAGTCCCATTTCTTTCAATCTGTCTTCATATGTCAGCTCCCTTAATTCTGGTACCATTTTTGTGGCTACTCTTTGGATTCTTTCTAGTTTCCTTATATCCTTTTTCACATTTGGTGACCACAGCACTACTGCATATTCCAACTTCAGACATACAATACTGGTTAAAAATTTTTTCATCATATCCTTATCCATATAGTGGAAAGCCACCCTAATGTTGGTTAACATTCTATATGTTCACCCAAATAGTTGATTTATGTGCCTCTCTGGGTTCAGTGTATCCTGTATCATCACCCCTAGGTCTTTTTCTTCTTTTGTCCTGGGTATTTCCTCCTGTCCCATCTCGTAGCTTTATTTTGGCCTACTTTTACTCTTGCCTAGCTCCATCACATGACATTGCTTTGTGTTAAACTCCAGTTTCCACCTCTTACTCCATTCATCAATCTTGTCTATGTCACCTTGTAGCTCTCGACAGTCCTTATTGTTTTTAACATCTCTCATTAATTTGGCGTCATCCGCAAACAGATTCATATAGCTGGTCACGCCGCACTGCATATCATTTACATATATCTGGAACATTATGGGTATTAGGACTGACCCCTGCAGTACTTCATTTCTCACTTTCCTCCAACTTGAAGTTGCTTCCCTCATCACAGTTCACATTTCTCTATCTTTTAAATAATCCTGCATCCATTCTAATACTTTCCCTCGCAGTCCACCTATGTGCTTTAGTTTCCATAATAGTCCCTTGTGTGGAACTGTATCGAATGCTGTTTTGATATCTAGGTAGACAGCATCCACCCACCCATCTCTGTTTTTGATTCCTTCAATTACCCATGTATAAAAACTTATAAGGTTTGTGACACATGATTTCCCTTGTCTGAATCCAAATTGCCTATTACATATCACTCTATTGTCTTCCAAATATCTCACCCATTTCTCTTTAATTAATACCTCACATATTTTGCTGACAGCACTTGTTAATGAAACAGGTCTATAATTTAGTGGGTCAGTCTTCTTTCCTCCTTTGTAGATGGGCACTACGTTGGCCCTCTTCCACTCTTGTGGTACCCTCCCCTCCTCTATTGAGGTGGTAATCACTTCCGAAATTGGCTGTATTAATTGCTCTTTACATTCCTTTAGTGTCCAGCCTGACACTCCATCTGGTCCCATTGCTTTTCTTACATCCAGATTTCCCAACAATCAGCCAACATCCTGCTTTTGTACCACAACCTCCTTGAATCCCTCCTGTGCCTCTATCATGTTTGGTTCTATAAATGCTCCCTCTTCTGTGAATACAGATTTGAAGCTCTCATTCATAACTTAACTAAGCTCTTCTGCTGTTTGGTATGTTCTTTCTCCCTTTACTATTTAATCTATGGTTTCTTTAAACTTCATCTTTCCATTTATTTACTTATAGAAGAGTTTGGGTTCATTTCCACACTTCTTTACCACATCCTTTTCGAAAGCTATTCCTTCCTCTCTTCTTATCCGGACATATCATTCCTTGCCTCATTGTATCTCTCTCTATTACTTTCATTCCTCTGTTTCTTCAGTTTCCTCCGAGTTCTGTCTTTTACTCGCTCTGTTTCTGCACATCTGGTATTGTATCATGTGTGTTTGCTATTTTTTATTTAGTATTTAGGTATGTATCTTTCCACACCTTCCTCATACATCCTCAGGAATATTTCATATTTCTCCTGTGCTGTTTTGCCATCCATGATTGCTCTCCAATCTATCCTTCCAAAAAATCTCCTGAAGTCTTGAAAGTTGGCCATCGCATAACTTAACTTTTCATTTTTATAATCTTCTCTTCTTAATAATGTCTATTCTTGTAAATCCACATCAATCAATACATGATCACTTCTTTCCATTAGGCTTAGATACTTTATGATGGATTGGAGTTCTGTTTTTTTTTTTTTTTTTTTTTTTTGTGAACACTAGGTCGATGGTTCATCCTCTCTCCCAAGCCTAGTAAATTCCTCCACCCAATGATCCAGTGTGTTCTCCATGACTAACCGCAACATTTCTCCACTCCATGATCCTGCATTTCCACTCTCTTCCATTTCTTTCCAGTTCACACCTTTGCCGTTAAAGTCTCCCACTAGCAGTACTTCTCTGTCCTTCCTCATTATGTCATCCAGGCATTTTAACACCTCATTCTGCATTGTCTTATATTCTTCCAATTTCCATGTATTTGTTCTTAGTGGCACATAGGTTACTATAATTTTCCTCCTATCTCTTCCATTGGTTCAAATTGTTATACCGATGACTTCTGCCAAGCCATCCCCATATTGCACTCCCTCCACATCTATGTCTTCTTTCACCATTATTAATACTCCTCCTCCTCCTCCTTTTCCTTTTTCTATCTCTCCTCCAAGTTTTTAATCCCTCTTGCTGGAAATTTACATAGATCTCTTCCCTTAATTTTATTTCTGCCACGCAGAACACGTCTGGTTTTTTTATTCCTTAAATAATCTTTTATCTCTAACACACTGCTTATTAACCCATCTACATTTGTGTATGCTACCTTTAATTTGTCTCTCTTTCCATCACTTGTAGCTCCTACAGCTGCTATTGTGTTTCCTCTACTTCCTCTTCTTTCTCCCATATAAACCATCTCCTCAACCTGTGTGTGTATGTGTAAGTGTTTGTGTGTATGTGAGTATTTAATCTAGTTGTATTATCCAGGGGTTGAATGGGGCTCATAGTGTCCTGTCTCCATATCTGTACATATCTAACATTTCCATGAATTTATGTATGTTCGTTGCTGTAACAACCTCTTCCTTTAATCCACTCCAAATATCCACAGTTCTGTGTGGAAAACTACTTTTATAATGTCCTTAAAGCAATGAATCTTCTTGATCTTTGAATGCCCTTTCATTTGTCTAGTTTCTTCCTTCATCATCACCAGATCCTGCATATCCAGTTTTTCATTGCCATTTGAAATATTCAGTTATGGTGGCTGCTTCCACTAACTGAAGCTTACAGGCTAATTACTTTTTTTGGGGGGTACATGGTGTCTTGCGCTAAATGAGATTCACAAAAAATTGATCTTGCACAAAGTGGGACTCTATTATACATTGGTGACATCATCTCAGCAATAGAGATAATAGTGGCTGGTCCTTACCTGCAAGTGATGCTACTGCCAATAGCTGCCCATCATCAGACCACTCCAGCCATTCCAGGCCGCGCTCATCATCCACAGTGACAACTGCATATGACTCCTTCAGGTTTGTCAACTCATGTATCTTGATGCTGCAAGAATTAACATTTCAATCTAACAGTACACTCTATCATTATCATGATGACAGTTATATTTGCAAAAATTATGCATACAATAATTATACTTACTCTCACTCATGTCTTCTTATCTTACTAATATCCATCCCTGAGGTAGAAGGGAAGTTATGCAAAACTTTTACTCAAACAAATGCTGTGTGTGTGTGTGTATTTACCTAGTTGTATTATACAGGGTTCACGTGGGGCTTATAGTGTCCTGTCTCCATATCTCCATATATCCAACATTTGTTGCTGTAACAACCTCCTCTTTTAATCCATTCCAAGTGTCGACAATTCTATGTGGAAAACTACTTTTTGTGTCCTTTAGACAACCGACTCTTTCTGATCTTTCTTGTGTGTCCTCTCATCTGTCTAGTTTCTTCCATCATCACCAGGTTTTGCTTGTCCAGCCTTTCCATACCATTTACTATTTTGTATAGAGTTATTAGATCTCCTCTCTCTCTTCTATCTTGTAGAGTTGGCAGTCCCATTTCTTTTAATCTGTCTTCATATGTCAGCTCCCTTAATTCTGGTACCATTTTTGTGGCTACTCTTTGGATCCTTTCTAGTTTCCTAATATCCTTTTTCTCTTTGGGTGACCACACCACTGCTGCATATTCCAACTTCAGACGTACCATACTGGTTAGAATTTTTTTCATCATATCCTTATCCATGTAGTGGAAAGCCATCCTAATGTTGGTTAACATCCTATATGTTGACCCAAATTTATGTGTCGATCTGGGGTCAGTGTATCCTGTATCACCCTAGGTCTCTTTCTTCTTTTGTCCTGGGTATTTCCTCCTGTCCCATCTTGTAGCTCCATTTTGGCTTTCTTTTACTCTTACCTAGCTCCACCACATAACATTTCTCTGTGTTAAACTCCAGTTTCCACCTCTTACTCCATTCATCAAGGGAAAACGGTGGAGGAGCCGACTGCCTGTCTCCCTCCACCTTGGTTCGGGACTGTTTCGGGAATGACAGGGCATCCACAAACACGGTATGCTTACCCAACCAAACCCTTGATGGTTCGTATCCCAGGCTACCTCCCCATGTCCCCTCAGCAGGGAGTGCCTCTTGCACTCTACTAAGCACCACAGACTTTGGGAAAGTTGGTCAAAGACTAGCCAGACACTCTGCTTAAGACAAAGAACTAGCTGAGATTGCGAGTGATGAAAACTGATTGCATCCTCCAGTAAGCCACTGCCATGACCTATGAAGTGTGATGAACTATGAGTCAAGGGCCTCTTGATAAAACGACATCCACAGAAGCCAATCATCTAGTTATCAGAGGAGCCAGATGCCCTTCCTGTGCAACTCCATAAAACAGGGGCCACGATCCTGGTGAACACCTGAGGAGCTGTCAAGTGGTGTCCCCTGTTCAGGCTTTGGTTTAATGAGGGCCTTTTTTTTTCTCTCTCTTATTTATATATATATATATATATATATATATATATATATATATATATATATATATATAAGGGGTGTGCAAAAAAATCGATTCACATATGAATCGCGATTCTCATTTACTATGATTCAAAATCGATTTAAAATGTTTCAAAATCGAGTTTCATTTTTTTTTTTAATCCGCTGAAGTGCCAATCCCTGGGAAAGTTCCAAATCAATAGCCAAAAGAATGGGATATGTGTCTTGATACCTCCCTCTTGAAAGAGTTAAAGTCATAGGCAGATAGAAATATAGAAACAGGGAGAGAGTTCCAGAGTTTACCAGAGAAAGGGATGAAAGACTGAGAATACGGAAGGTGGACAGAATAGGGATGAGAGGAAGAGCCAAGTCTTGTGCAGAGGTTGCAGGAGCAGGGGAGGTGTAACAGGATATTCAAACTTGTAGCTTCAAACAACTCTTCATTCTCTTCTCAGCGTATAACAGCAGAATACAATGTAGGCGGGAGGCGGAGGTGGCGAGTGCTCACGCCAGTCTCCTGCCATCCTCACCAACTTCCCCCTCCCCACCTCGTACAGCGTACAGCCCCTGGCGGGGAGTAACAGCACTGAACCACTAGTGGTAATTATCATCAATACCTCAATTACACCTCCCCCAGATACTAACGTATCTCATTGACCTTTTAACCCTTAACTGACTGATGAACGAAGCTGCAGGTTGCAGCCACCCGCACACAGGCAAATGGCCGACCAGCTGTCCACACCATGAGAACAGCGATCTCCTAGTTAGTGGCATAGGGGCTTCATTGATGTTGTTATCCCTCCGCCACTGCAAGACACTCTCACCTCCTACCCTCCTACCTCCCACCCGCAGCCCCAGAACGCGGACTCCATCCACAACACGCTGGGCAGGGTTACATTCCAGGCCAAACTGACGTAGATGACAGACTACCACGTCAGACGTAACGACTTCCTCGTTGACAAGAATGTCGTCCACGTAGGGTGAAGCAGCCCCCTTAATAACGTCATTCTGCTTCAAAACTTCGGACACGTCTACCTTCATTACCATGGGGGCGATATTGAGGCCGAATCCCAGCCTAGTCAGGCAATACCATTTACCTCTGAAGAAGACAGTCTGGTAGGGCCACAGTGAGCGGTGCACTCGTATTTGTAAGTAAGCCTTCCTCAGGTCCAGTAAAGCAACATTACAGCCCATCCGGCGCCACTCACGTAACGTGTTAGCACACACGTCCGCGTCTGCTGTGTGCGTCTCCATATGAGTGTTCAGTTCTCTGTAGTCTAACACTGGCTGCACCTTTCCTTTGTTCTTCTCAACGACGGCCATCAAGGGGATCAGTCCTTTGGGCTTTCCAAACTCTTTTTCATTGTATGGAAGCAGCCATCCTTCGTTGATCCATTTTTCTAGCTCAGATTCGTATTCCCTCCGCGCCGTCGCAGGAACATGATATTCAGCGATTCCATTGAAGAGGTGGCCTGGTTCCTCACCCGCAGCCCACTTCCACTGCACAGTCCATACTTTAGCACTGTCCTCATAACTAACAATGAAGTTTTTTTCCACCACTTCGATTTTCAACGGTCACATCAGCCTGCCACTAATCATCGCCCCACACACACTCTCCGGGCCTAATTGCACATCACAGGAGGATTTGACTGTCACACACCCCACAGCCGCAATACCGTTCATGCCCAAAACAAAGTCAAAGTTCAAAGGTCTAAACTTCACCACTAACACATCAATGTCCACCGAGATTCCATCGCGAGTCGACACATTCACTTTTCCCACACCTACACACTGCTGACGCTCCCCGTTGATTGTCAGTAAGTCCACTTTCTTCTCACTCCAGCACGAACAACACGACACGTGGATGATGCTCATCGAACATCCGGTATCGATCAGCACGCTCCTCTTGACGCCATCGATGGTCACACGTGTTACAGGCAGTGCCACATTCACAGCACTTGAGAGGGAGCCGGCGCTGACACACCCTCTCTCACAGAGTTTCCCGGGCAGGAAGCAGCAATGTGTCCCACCTCTCTGCAGTGATGACAAGTGACCCGGCCGCTGCGATCGCCTCTCCGTCGTGTTTTCTGCATCAAACAGTCCCGGGCCACGTGGTTCAGCAGTCCACAATTGTAACATGTGAAATCTTGCTTCCTCGTCAGTGGACTGTCGCGGCTGCGGGTCGCACTCCACCTCAACTGTGCCGCTCCCGCGGCATTGCTTTCTTCCCTCAGCAGAACTCGTGCACGATCAAGGACTTGGTCAAGTTTCATTGCTTCAAGGCGTGTTCCCGCCCGAAGCAGCTGGGCAGACGGTGTCTGGTAGGCCAGCAACAAATGCACACAAGAGGGCGGTGTCACTCACGCCGCCATACATTGATGACAAACGGCGTAGATCAGCAAGGTACACGTCAACCACCTCGTCCCTCTTCAATCGTCGAGCCACAAATAACTCGTACGCTGTAAACTGGTCCATGGCAAAGGCAGAATACAGGGCACCTTTTACCTTCTCGATGTCTTTCTTCTCACTGTCGCTTAACTGCTGGTATACTGCGAATGCACCCCCGGTGAGTCGTAGAAGCACAACAGTGGTTAAGTCTTCGACGTTCCTCAGGCGACACACCAGCTCAGCCTTCTCGAACCACTCAGCGACAGGCTGGGTAGTCCCGTCAAACTCTGGGATGATCTTAACGTCGAAAGGGTCCGCCATTGTCAAAGCCTAGATAGCTTGTAACAGGATATTCAAACTTGTAGCTTCAAACAACTCTTCATTCTCTTCTCAGCGTATAACAGCAGAATACAATGTAGGCGGGAGGCGGAGGTGGCGAGTGCTCACGCCAGTCTCCTGCCATCCTCACCAACTTCCCCCTCCCCACCTCGTACAGCGTACAGCCCCTGGCGGGGAGTAACAGCACTGAACCACTAGTGGTAATTAATCATCAATACCTCAATTACAGGAGGCATGCAGTTAGCAAGATCAGAAGAGCAGTTAGCATGAAAATAGCGGTAAAAGAGAGCAAGAGAGGCAATTTTGCAAAGATGAGAAAGAGGTTGAAGGCAGTCAGTCAGAGGAGAGGAGTTGATAAGACAAAAAGCTTTTGATTCTACCCTGTTCAATAGAGCTGTATGAGTGGAGCCTCCCAAACATGTGAAGCATACTCCAAACATGTACAGATAAGGCCCCTGTATAGAGTTAGATGGCTCAGAACACCTAACTTCATAGAAGCTGTTTTAGCTAGAGAGGATATGTGAAATAGGCTTCCCTGTGTGAGCTGTATATTTCCTGAAGGGTTGGTCATCTATGGAAAGACGTAGAAAAGTGCAAGGTGGTATCATCAGCATAAGAGTGGATAGGGAAAGAAATTTGGTTTAGAAGATCATTGATGAATATTAATAAGAAAGTGGATGATAGGACAGATTCTTGAGGAACACCAATGTTAATAGATTTAAGGGAAGAACAGTAACCATCTACCACAGCAGCAAAAGAACGATCAGAAAGGAAACTCGAGATGAGGTTGCAGAGAGAAGGACAGAAACTGTATCTGGAGAAACAGCTGGCATAGTCTCAGCCACCACAACATATCCGGCAGATGACTAACGGCGCTACCATCACCATCACTAACAGACTGGGATGGAGAGGAAGCTGGTCTTGGAAGACATGAAGCACAATACCGACAGGAAATAAGAAACACGAGGGGATGTACAATGTGTAGCTACAATGAATGTCAGTAGGGAAATGAGGACAAGGATAGACATTGGAGGGAGCAAACAGATGGCTGAGGCAACTGACAGTAACCCCTTTTCTGTTCCCTCTTACTTTCTCTATCCTCATTTTCATTCCAAAGCTGGATGTTGCGTCTATGTCCGCATCGACATAACTTGCTCTCGTGCCCACGCTTTTGAATCTTCTGAGTTTTCTACCATCTGGCTTCGACTTCAAAGTCACTCTCTAACTAAATTTTTCTGTGCTGTATATCTCTCACCTAACTCCTCTGACTATAGAAAATTCTTTGACTACCTAACTTCCAAAGTGGAGCACATTCTGACTCTCTTTCCTTTTGCGGCGATCTCCATTCTTTGAGACTTCAATGTTCACCACCAGCTTTGGCTTTCCTCTCCTTTCACTGACCATCCTGGTGAACTTGCCAATAACTTTGCTATCCTACATGACCTAGAGCAACTCATGCAACACCCTACTCGTATTCTTGATCGTCTTGGAGAGACGTCCAACATTCTTGACATTTTCCTAACCTCTAATCCTTCTGCTTATGCTGTCACCCTTTCTTCTCCGTTGGGTTCCTCCGATCACAATCTCATATCTGTATCTTGTCCTATCTCTCCCATTCCTCCTCAGGATCCTCCAAAGCGGAGGTGCCTTTGGCATTTTGCCTCTGCTAGTTGGGCGGACCTGAGGAGGTATTATGCTGATTTTCCCTGGAATGATTACTGCTTCTGTGACAGAGACCCGTTTCTGTGTGCTGAGCGCATAACAGAGGTGATAGTGTCTGGCACGGAGGCGTACATTCCTCATTCTTTCTCTCGACCTAAACCTTCCAAACCCTGGTTTAACACAGCTTGCTCTCGTGCTATCCATGATAGAGAGGTGGCCCACAAAAGGTACTTGAGCCTTCCATCACCTGAGTCTCAAGCGCTTTATATTTCTGCCCGAAATCATGCCAAGTCTGTTCTTCAACTTGCCAAAAACTCCTTCATTCACGGAGTGTCAAAATCTTTCCAGATATAACTCACCTCGAGACTTCTGGCATCTAACCAAAAACATCTCTAACAACTTTACTTCTTCATCTTTCCCTCCTTTAGCTCAACCGGATGGCACCAATGCCATCTCATCTATCTCTAAAGCGGAACTCTTCGCTCAAACCTTTGCTAATAACGCTACCTTGGACGATTCCGGGCTTGTTCCTCCTTCTCCTCCCCCCTCTGACTACTTCATGCTACCTATTAAAATCCTTCGTAATGATGTTTTCCATGCCCTCGCTGGCCTAAACCCTCGGAAGGCTTATGGACCTGATGGGGTCCCTCCTATTGTTCTCCAAAACTGTGCCTCCGTGCTTGCACCTTGCCTAGTCAAACTCTTTCAACTCTGTCTATCTACATCTACCTTTCCTTCTTGCTGGAAGTTTGCCTACATTCAGCCTGTTCCTAAAAAGGGTGACCGTTCTAATCCTTCAAACTACCGCCCTATTGCTTTAATCTCCTGCTTATCTAAAGTTTTTAAATCTATTCTCAACAAGAAGATTCTTAAACACCTATCACTTCACAATCTTCTATCTGACCGCCAGTATGGTTTCCGTCAAGGCCGCTCTACTGGTGATCTTCTAGCTTTCCTTACTGAGTCTTGGTCATCCTCTTTTAGAGATTTTGGTGAAACTTTTGCTGTAGCCTAGACATATCAAAAGCTTTTGATAGAGTCTGGCACAAAGCTTTAATTTCCAAACTACCCTCCTTTGGCTTCTATCCTTCTCTCTGCAACTTCATCTCAAGTTTCCTTTCTGATCGTTCTATTGCTGCTGTGGTAGACGGTCACTGTTCTTCCCCTAAATCTATCAACAGTGGTGTTCCTCAAGGGTCTGTCCTATCACCCACTCTCTTCCTATTATTCATCAATGATCTTCTAAACCAAACTTCTTGCCCTATCCACTCCTATGCTGATGATACCACCTTGCACTTTTCCATGTCTTTCCATAGACGACCAACCCTTCAGGAAGTACACAGCTCACGCAGGGAAGCCTCAGAACGCCTAACTTCTGATCTTTCTAAAATTTCTGATTGGGGCAAAGCCAACCATGTGTTGTTCAATGCCTCAAAAACTCAATTCCTCCACCTATCAACTCGACACAACCTTCCAAATAACTATCCCCTCTTCTTCAATGACACTCAACTGTCCCCTTCTCCTACACTAAACATTCTTGGTCTATCCTTTACTAGTAATCTAAACTGGAAACTTCACATCTCCTCTCTAGCTAAAACAGCTTCTATGAAGTTAGGTGTTCTGAGCCGTCTCCGCCAGTTTTACTCACCTCCCCAACTGCTGACTCTATACAGGGGACTCATCCGCCCATGTATGGAGTATGCTTCACATGTTTGGGGAGGCTCCACTCCTACAGCTCTTTTGAACAGGGTGGAATCAAAAGCTTTTCGTCTTATCAACTCCTCTCCTCTGACTGACTGTCTTCAGCCTCTTTCTCATCGCCGCAATGTTGCCTCTCTTGCTCTCTTTTATCGCTATTTTCATGCTAACTGCTCTTCAGATCTCGCTAACTGCGTGCCTCCTCTGCTCCCGCAGCGTCGCTGCACAAGATTTGCTTCTTCCTCTCACCCCTATTCTGTCCACCTCTCTAATGCAAGAGTTAACCAGTATTCTCAGTCTTTCATCCCTTTCTCTGGTAAACTCTGGAACTCTCTTCCTGCCCCTGTATTTCCACCTGCCTATGACTTGAACTGTTTCAAGAGAGAGGTATCAAGACACTTATCCCATTCTTCTTTTGGCTACTGAATATGAACTTTCCAGGGACTGGCACTAGAGTGGGCTATTTTGTTTGATTTTTGTTGCCCTTGGCCGCCTCCCTTCTACATAAAAAAAAAAAAAAAAAAAAAAAAAAAAACAGACAGATGCAGTGGCAGGCATAAAGGGGGGTTGATTTTACATATTGACAGACACAAGGAGACAATGTGTTCATTGCCTATGGTAGAAGGAACAGGTATTAGATTAAATAAATAGCTATTTATTTTTTGTACATCATTGATATAAATTTTGAACATTGGTGTTGCAGGTTGGGGGCTTATCTGCAGCCACAGTGGTAGGAGTGAGAGGGGGTCGAAGATGGGGAGTGGGTTGTGAAGACGCTGCACTATGGTTACGTTCTTCCCTTCATTCGAGACCCTCCTCTGTTGACTCCCTCTGTGGAGTTGTCTGCTTACAAGGCAGGGACAGAATGGCACATAATGTTGCAGTTGGCTGTGGCAGAGATGGTCGAGAAATTGGATGGTTGGGCCAGTTTCTTTGTTCCCAAAGTTACATGGGGCTGGATGCTAAGTTTCGATCTGTTGGTTCTCCACAATTTTCTGGCAGTGACAGCTATCTTAGCTTATTTTCCTAATCTTCCTATGTCCTTAAGCACTATGCTTCTATAGATGGTAGGAAGAGATATGGTGTTGGTGGTGTATGGTAAAGTTCAATGAGAGCATTAATTGGTAATTTTGTTGTCATTCTGTACATCTTAAAATGTTCATATATAAAATAGTATATCATTATGTAATATAAACAATTCCATATAAACAAAAGGAAACTATAAAAATATTCCTTTATTATTCACTATGTAAAATCAGTAATTAAAACATTGGTTTCAGAACAAAGTAGTTTTTTTCAAACTCATTACATTTATAGTGACAGGGTCACAATGACAAAGCACATTATAACAGTTCCCTGGCTTTGCCATTGTTAGGCCACTTTTACTAAAGAAAAGCAACACACAAAAATAATCACATAAATAAAGGGTTAAGAAAAAGAGCAATCAGATTATGGAGTTACTTACAAATTATCTCCACATGAGGCAGCCTTGCTTAGAGAAGTAGAGATGGCAATGTCATTTAGGACATCTCGGTGATTTTTTGCCTGAAACAATTCCTGTCCAATTTCCTTCAGGTGAGTAGATATGACTACAAAATAGCCTGCTGAGAAACCCAGCAGGATGTAGCCATCCCCATACCTGGCAAGAAGAGAAATATTACAATATCCCAGACAATTTATATACTATTTGTAGATTTACTCAGAAAAGTCTGAAGATGTTCCTTCCTTTATCTTTGTTATTGAAAAAATCAAAATTAAGGTTTAGAAAAAGACTCCATCCTGCTAAGGATCTCTCAAGAAGAAAGAAATTAAGTTGATATTGTACTTTCTAAAAACAGTTTTTATCTCAAGTTTTTCCATGTACAATGTTCCTTACAGTCCATAGATTTCTTTCATGATTTTCTTCTGTATATACTCTCACATCATGCACTTTAAATTAAATCATCACCCACACTACCAAAAATGTGAATAAATTGTCAGATATGTTCTTCTGAAATTTAGCTAACTTTCAAAAAATAACTTCTATAAATGTATATACAGTGGAGACTCAGTACACTAACCCGGTTTGTTCCAAATTGCTGTTCGAGTATTAAAAACTTTGACTATTGATACCTATAAATCAGGTCATTTGTTGTAACCTTAGCAAAACAAAATTACAAAAATTTCAATGCAATTTTTTGATGATTTTTTTTATTTCTTCCACTACTGCAGATTACCAAAGTTCTTTTTTCACATCGACTACCTTGATGGACTCCTTGTTTTTCAGTATGGTGGGTACAGTAGATTTTGCCACATAGTACTGTCTTATATATATATATATATATATATATATATATATATATATACGTATATATATATTTATGTTCACAAACATTTCTATCAACTGTTTATAAGCTTTTGTAATGCAAAAAATAAAGTTTTGCATGGAATACTGACAATACACCAGAAGATGAGGAGGCACAGATCACTAATAGTAGCAATCACAAGAAGGAGAAGCAGCTGTTAATCTCAGCGATCAGCAGTGGAAATTTTCCTCATCTTCTGCAGTATTTTTGGTATTGCATACAAAACTTAACTCTTTGCATTACAAAACCATGCTTTCTTTAGCTACTTATTGCTTATGGATATTGTGTGCTCCTGCAGAATAATTTCTATTCATATTTTTTGTTCTCTCTGACTTATCTCCCACTCCTTCACCAAAAATCATTTCATTGCCTTTATGATTCTTTTCATGTATTTTGCTTTCACCACAATATTAATGTTTCTGCTCTTCTACAGCCTTCTATAATGGATATCATCTTTGTATTCATATACGATATTGTCATAAGGATCACCCTAACTCCACGGCACCGAGTGATGGCGATACTCTCCCTGAAATTATCATCCCGACACTATATCACCTCTACCAGAGTTAAGGTCTCAGTATCAGGGAATCATTGCCTGCTTGTTATATCATGGGGTCCTCCAACCATAATGAAAGCACTGTGAGGAGTGCTGACTGTGGTCAGTAATAGCTGTGAGCATGTGATGCTGTATTACTTTGTGAACATGTTATATGATTTCTTAAGCTCTAGAGTAATGCCACCTTATAACTGGCTGCCTTTCCTCACAATGTCACACTAGTGATGCCAATGAACACTCCAAAGTGAGCAAGCACCCTTCACTGACCAACTGCCACAAATCTTTGTGGATACCAAGAGCAGGTGGTGGCAGAGGAAAGGAAGTCTTTGTTTACAGCTACATGTGCAGATATTTGGGTATTAGATTTTTTTCATTTGAGTATTGAAAAGTTCGACTATTGAGACACTCGAGTATTAAGGGGGCCGTTGCACTCAATAATGAACTTTGTTAATTTAAGTCTAATATGTTACATATACCTATACTGAGATGTTCACCATCAAATTTCATGTTATTTGGTTAATAAACAATGAAGTAATGAAAAAAAAAGATTTTTGAAAAAAAAAAAAAAAAAAAAAAATGTTTGTCATTTATCCATTGACAAAATTTGCTGGAAAAAATACCACATATACACAATAGTAATACCTAAGTTTTTGTGGTACAATTTTTGGAATCTCTTCTTAGTTTAGTGGAAATATTTATTTTTTAAAATCTCCATTCTATTGGAGAAAAAACATCATATATCGAATTCCAAAATATAAAATGAAAAACACTACTACAAAAAAAAAAAAAAAATGTAAATTTGTTCACCTTTAAAATGATCCACACCCTGTTAGAATCAGTTACATAGTTACAGAGTTATTTCCATAAATGTAGAAAAAAAAGTGTAGTTTTGAGATATTGAGCTTTGAAGTTGAAAATAGATTTCCCTGATTTTTAACATTTTTTACTTGGATTTCTACACCAATACATGCCTTAATGCATTCTGTGGTCTTCACATGGTATTATAAAGTAGTGCTGGTGTACCTGGACCTCCTTTTTATATTATATTTGTTGTTCAAAGGGGAATGAGTTAGATAAAGTGCTAGGCTATGGAGTGGCCGGACGATGCACTCTCGACTGAGACAGAAGGTAGCAGTCGTCTCTCAACCCTAATTTTATTCAATTTACTTGCTCTATTTCTATTCATACGTTTCTTCTTGGATGGTCTTGCCATTTTGGTGAAAATTATTTGAAAAATTCTTCCAATAAAAAAGGTTTTCAGAGAGGCGAGAGACATAATCTCCTTACGATTCTTTAGTAGTGACTGCCTCTCTTCTCTTTGTGCTGAGGGTGTTCAATATACACCAAGTATGGTTGCCACCTAGCTATCAGAAGTGAATACTAAAATACATCACATTTTAGCCATTTTTTGCAAAAAAAAAGCTTAGTGGAGTAAATGTGCACGAACAGTAGGAGTCAGAGGTGTGGTGGGGAGGTTGGGGTGGGTTAGAAAATTAACCATAACTCCTTTATTTTTGCGTATTTAGCAGAAATATTACAAAATGAAATAGCCAGAGCCTAACAGGTTGTAGGGGACTTTTTTAAAACTTTCGAGTATTTTAAAAAATATTCGTCAGAAATTCAGCGTGATGACCCCCCTTAAGTCTCTACTGTATATGTGTGTGCGTGTGTGTGTATTTACCTAGTTTACCTAGTTGTATTATACAGGGTTCGAGCAGGGCTCATAGTGTCCTGTCTCCATATCTCAATATATCCAACATTTCCTTAAATTTATGTACACTGGTTGCTGTAACAACCTCCTCCTTTAATTTATTCCAGGTGTTCACAATTCTATGTGGAAAACTGTACATTTTTTTAGTCCTTTAGACACTGACTCTTTCTGATCATTCTTGTGTGTCCTCTCATCTGTCTAGTTTTTTCTTCCATCATCACCAGGTTTTGCATGTCCAGCCTTTCCATACCATTTACTATATTATATAGAAGTATTAGATCTCCTCTCTCTCTTCTATCTTGTAGAGTTGGCAGTCCCATTTCTTTTAATCTGTCTTCATATGTCAGCTCCCTTAATTCTGGTACCATTTTTGTGGCAACTCTTTGGATCCTTTCGGACGTACCATACTGGTTAGAATTTTTTTCATCACATCCTTGTTCATGTAGTGGAAGGCCACCCTGATGTTTGTTAACATTCTATATGTTGACCCAAATAGTTGATTTATGTGCCTCTCTGGTTTCAGTGTATCCTGTATCACAACCCCTAAGTGTTTTTCTTCTTTTGCCTTAGGTATTTTCTCCTGTCCCACCTTGTAGCTCCATTTTGGGCTTCTTTTACTCTTGCATATCTCTATCACATGACATTGCTTTGTGTTAAACTCCAGTTTCCACCTCTTACTCCATTCATCAATCTTGTCTGTCACTTTGTAGCTCTCGACAGTCCTCATTGTTTTTAATAACTATCATTAATTTGGCGACATCCACAAACAGATTCATATAGCTGGTCATGCCACTCTGCATATCATTTATATATACCTGGAACATTATGGGTATTAGGACTGACCCCTGCAGTATTCCACTTGTTACATTCCTCCAACTTGAAGTTGCTTCCCTCATCACAGTTCACATTTCTCTATCTTTTAAATAATCCTGCATCCATTCTAATACTTTCCCTCGCAGTCCACCTATGTGCTTTAGTTTCCATAATAGTCTCTTGTGTGGAGCTGTATCGAATGCTGTTTTGATATCTAGGTAGACAGCATCCACCCACCCATCTCTGTTTTCGATTCCTTCAATTACCCATGTATAAAAACTTATAAGGTTTGTGACACATGATTTCCCTTGTCTGAATCCAAATTGCCTATTACATATCACTCTATTGTCTTCCAAATATCTCACCCATTTCTCTTTAATTAATACCTCACATATTTTGCTGACAGCACTTGTTAATGAAACAGGTCTATAATTTAGTGGGTCAGTCTTCTTTCCTCCTTTGTAGATGGGCACTACGTTGGCCCTCTTCCACTCTTGTGGTACCCTCCCCTCCTCTATTGAGGTGGTAATCACTTCCGAAATTGGCTGTATTAATTGCTCTTTACATTCCTTTAGTGTCCAGCCTGACACTCCATCTGGTCCCATTGCTTTTCTTACATCCAGATTTCCCAACAATCAGCCAACATCCTGCTTTTGTACCACAACCTCCTTGAATCCCTCCTGTGCCTCTATCATGTTTGGTTCTATAAATGCTCCCTCTTCTGTGAATACAGATTTGAAGCTCTCATTCATAACTTCACTAAGCTCTATTGCTGTTTGGTATGTTTTTTTCCCCTTACTATTTTATATATGGTTTCTTTACACTTCATCTTTCTTATAGAGGAGTTTGGGTTAATTTCCACACTTCTCTACCATATCTATTTTTAAACCTATTTCTTCCTCTCTTCTTATCCTGACATACTCATTCCTTGCTTCATTGTGTGTGTGTGTGTATTTACCTAGTTTACCTAGTTGTATTATACAGGGCTCGAGCAGGGGTCATATTGTCCTGTCTCCATATCTATATATATCCAACATTTCCTTAAATTTCTGCACACTTGCTGCTGTAACAATCTCTTCACTTAATCCATTCCAGACATCCACCGTTCTATGCGGAAAGCTGAACTTTTTAGTGTCTCTCAAACATTGTCTTTTTCTGATCCTCTTTGAATGCCCTCTCATCCTTCCACCATCATCTTCCTTTAGTATCACCAGATCCTGTTTGTCAATCTTGTCAATGCGGTTCACCATTTTATACATCGTTATTAGATCTCCTCTTTCTCGTCCGGCTTGTAAGGTAGGCAGTTCCATTTCCTTCAACCTCTCCTCATATGTTAAATCTTTCAGCTCCGGTACCATCTTTGTGGCTGCCCTCTGAATCCTTTCTATCTTCGTTACATCTTTCTTTTTGTGTGTGTGTGTGTGTGTGTGTGTGTGTGTGTGTGTGTGTGTGTGTGTGTGTGTGTGTGTGTGTGTGTGTATATATATATATATATATCTATATATATATATATATATATATATATATATATATATATATATATATATATATATAAGAGAGAGAGAGAGAGAGAGAGAGAGAGAGAGAGAGAGAGAATATTCTACATAGATCTGAAATAAACTTACCATTTATATGTCACTATGGTGCCATATCTGTTTTCAAAGGCTAACTCTATTGGATTTTCAGGATCATTTAGATTGTAGAGAAATAATGTCTTCTTAGCAACAATCAGACTAACCTGTAAAAGAAATATGGTAATGATACATTAAAGTGGCTATCCGAGTAATCTAGATAATGAATCCCATAAAAAATCAATACAATATCCAAACTGAAAAAAATAAATCAAATATGAAGCACCATGTCATAGACATTCTATCAGTGGCACAATAAGATATAGGTAGAGAGCAATATATATATATATATATATATATATATATATATATATATATATATATATATATATATATATATATGGTTTGTGCGAAAAGTTAACATGCCAATACGTTTTGATCGCACATTTCCTGTCAGATCACAAAAAAATACAAACTTTCTAACTCCACCCAGTACTTAGTACTTTATTACATTTCCTTTTTTCTTTAGTAACTCTCTGAAATGTTTTGGAACACTATCAGCTAAACTTTGACGTGTCTCAGGCTTGAACGCTTCCCAACATTTCTGAAGCTCTTTTTCCAGCTTGAGAAGTGAGGAGGTGTCCCGGTCTCATAACTTGGCCTTAATTACAGCCCATAAATTCTCTATAGGAGAAATGTCTGGTGAATTGCCAGGCCAATCTTTTATGATGTTGATTTCACAGTCATCTAGCCATTGTTTAACAATTTTAGCAGTATGAGCTGATGCCCCATCCTGCTGGAAAATGTCAGCTTTTATTTTCTCAAATGATGACTCAAGATGGTCCATTAAGAGTTCCAAATACACTTATTTAGTGATAGTAGTATTTTTAGAGAACACAACAAGATCACCAAGACCATTATATGTAAAACATCCCCAAACCATTAAATGCTGAGGGTGTTTACCGGCTCTTTTTATGTAACAAGTGTCACTGGGATCAGAGCCTGGACACCGGTACACTCGGGTAGATGTACCAGTCACACAGAAAGTGCTCTCATCAGACCACAAAACTTTATGCCACTTCTCTAAGGTCCAATCTTGATATTTTCTTGCTAATTGGATCCTCTCTGTGAGTCACTTATAAGTGGATTTTTCTTTTCCCGGTAACTGCGGTACCCAAGGTCACGGCGCAAAGCATCATGGACAGTACCGAGAGATCAATCAATCATGGGGGGCATACGCCAGGGGGCGCGTTGCCTCGCCTACCCTACGGCACCACTCATGGCAGTCACACTTCGCGAGTCTCCATGCAGACTCCCTTCCCATACTGAGTGACTCCCAGCAGGAAGCATCGACTTGCCGCAGCCAAGAGTTCTGTGGGCGTCCCCTAGGCCTCCTCCAAGTCAGGTTGTTCCTACGGAAACAACCGACAAGCAGGGTCGGCTTCTGGGTATCGCACCACATGCCCATATAGCTGCAGTTGGCGCTGACGGACTATGCTAGTAATAGGCCTCGAATCGGTCTCACGGAACAATCGCTGATTTGACACAAAATCATACCAGCAGTATCCCATGATCCTGCGAAGGCATCTAGTACCAAAGGTATCAATTCGCCTCTTCAGGTTGATGTTCAATGTCCATGTCTCACAACCATAGAGTAAGACAGGGATCACCAGCGACGTGAAGATCCGAATCTTTGTCTGTCTGCACAGATAACCACAGTGCCAAACACTCGTGTTGAGTGAGTCCATAACGCCGTGGGCCAGGCCAATCCGCCGTGTGACTTCTTGGCTCGACCCACCATCGTTATGTACTACGCTACCAAGGTATGTGAAACTTTTCAAGATCTCAATGTCCTTCGCCACACGCATGGACAGACTGTACTGTTTCATCCAGCACGCCTCCAAACACCTGGACCTTGGTCTTGGCCCAGGAAACCTTAAGTCCCAAGGGCTTCACCTCCTCGTGCAGTGCCTCTAGAACCATTACCAGAACCTCCAGTGACTCAGCGAAGATTACTGCATCATCAACAAAAACAAGATCTGTAATCTTGGTGTTGCCGACAGATACTCCGCAATGACTTTGTTCCATGACTCTGCCTAGTACCCAATCCATGCATGTGTTGAAAAGTGATGGAACAAGCACACAGCCCTGCCTCACACCTGTATTCACAGGGAAGAAGCTGGACACGCCTCCTCCACACTTCACAGCACTTACAGTCCCAGAGTACAGGCCAGTTAATAGACCAATAATCCTTGCAGGAATCCCACGGAGATGCAGAAGATCCCAGAGTGTCTCTCGATGCACTGAGTCAAATGCCTTCTTGAGATTGACATAGGCTGCAAGCATTCCCTGTCGAAACTCACATCGGCACTCCACCAGTACACGAAGCGCTTAGATACGGTCAGTTGTTGACTTACCGGGCGTGAACCCTGACTGTTCAGGTCTCTGATGCTTCAGCAGGTGAGTGCGGATCCGCGTCAACAGCAAATGAGCAAGCACCTTGCCTGGTACACTGAGCAGCGTTATTCCATGGTAGTTGCTGCAGTCTTGACGGTCCCCTTTCCCCTTCCAGATAGGGATGACCAACCCCTTCTTCCAGTCAGGGGGAATGGTATCTGAATGCCATACAGCAGTCAAGACAGCATGCAACCCATGGATCATGGCTTCACCCCCAGCTTTGAGCAGCTTTGCACTGATGTTGCAGATGCCAGCTGCCTTTCCACCCCTCAACTTTGCCACAGCCTCCTTGACATCGCCAATGGAGGGTGCAGTTTCGTCAATGGGTGGATCAGCATCCAGCGTCTGCAACCCTGCAGTCCGGAGCTGTCCGCTTGGAGGATCCACCGTGAACAGCTGCTCAAAGTACTCAGCCCAACGAGCCATCTGCCCATCTGTGTCCGATACGAGGCAACCATCTGCTGCTCGGATAGCACTCACCTGAGCAGCAGACTTGGAGTGGAGTTTCTTCAGAGCTCGATAGGCAGGTCTGAGGTCATTCGCATTTAAATGACACTCAACATCCTCAGCGAGACCCCTGACATACCTCTCCTTGTCTCTTCTCAGGAGAGTTCTAGTCCTACGTGACAGAGCCCTGTACTGGTCATGGTCCCCAGCAAGTCTGGCAGCGCGACTCTGCTCAATACTTTCCAGCGTCTCTACCGAGGTGAAGCCCCTCCATGACCTCGGGTGCTCCCCAGTGCATTCCTTAGCAGCCTCAAGAGTCTCACGTTTGAAGGTATCCCATAGCTCTTCAAGGTCCTCAAGGGTGTCGAGCACTCCAAACCGATTGGAGACTGTCACTGCATACTCTTTTGCACATGTCAAGTCCTTCAGCTTCTCAAGATGAAACACAGTGTGGTTGCGTCTTGGAGGCTTTCTGGATTTCATATGAAGCTTGAGTGAAGCAACAACAAGCCTGTGACCGGTTGCAAAGAGCCGAGAGAGACACCAGTAAATAAATCTGGATTCCCTTCTTTAATTTGGCATCCTATAAGGCTGGGATTGATCTCCAGCTGCCTCCTGAGAAGTGTTTTTGTCCTCTCAGATACTTTCTGTGGCCTACCAGATGCCTTTCGTGGGAGGGGTAAATTTTTGCTTCCACCAGCTTTGAATTTTTGTATCAGCTCCTGCACAGTGCAGAGTTTAAGGCCCTTCTGAATGCAGATTTCTTTGTGGCTAATACCTGCTTTATGGAGATCAATGATCACCTGAATAGTTTTCTCATCAGTCCACTTTCCAACCATCTCTAATAAGTTCTAATATGTAAAATTAGAAGTGCAATATTAGAGGAGAAAGCAAAAAAGGACACAAAGCAGTACCATATGTCTGCTTCCTTTGACAACAGAGAGTACTCTGGAGAGCTCCTCCCACACTCAAGTGAGTGAGGAGAGGGTGTACCTCGCTGCCAGACATACAATTTCTCTCACACCACTCACCATTCTGATGGGAGAGGAGAATTACAGTATATGCAAAAATTTACCGCTCCGCTCCCTAGGTGCGATAACTTTTCACACAGACTGTATATATGTATATATATGTCTTACCACTGCCAAAAAACAGTACAGTTCTGGTTCTTCATTATATTTCATTAAAGGATAATAGACAAATCATTTAAAAAAAGGCATATATTTCAAGATTACTTCAACTTCAGTTGTACCATTTTGCTTCAATTTCAGTTAGGTACTCTTACTGTGTTTTCTGACATGGCCCTCTCATCTTGTTTCATCTCAGAGAACTGTATGTCCGAGGGCTCCCCACGCAGAGGTGTTGTGCGAAGGGTGTCCCCTTCACTGTTGCTAATGGTCAGAATCTTGTCTTCCCCTCCCAAGGCCAAGAGATTTGCAGTTGACCAGCTGCCACTCTGGATCTTCCTACTGTGTTTTCCAACCACAGGAATCCGTCTGCAAGATAAAAGAAAATACAGATAATCTCCATTATACAGTTCATCATCATACAGTATAATAATTCCTCCTCTATCATTAGCTTTACATTCCAGAATCATCTATGATAGGTGAAAATCTGTGAAGTAGAAACAGTATTGGTTAACCTGAATATTGCTGTAGACCTTCTGGGCGGCTTGGCGGAAAACTGCTGTATGCTGTCTGGAAGCACACTTTTTAAACAGGAGCCATAAAGTTTCTGTGATAAATATTTCTTTGAAATTACTTTTTTGTATTCTAATAACCTTTCTTTTAGTAATTTATATCCTTCTAATATGAATTTGGTTATTCATATCGCACTTATAAAGGGAAACAATAGAATCACTATATTTTTATTTTATATAGTTGACATTGCGCTCCTCTCATGGATATTGGAGTTAGAGACTCATGTATGGCAAGAGGAAGCTATAATTTAGTAGTATAAAAGTTGTTTTTGTATAAAAAGAAATGATAAAAAGGAGATGAGGCAAACAAGATTATGGGAGCAAGTGCTGCTTCAGTAGACATTAGTAAAGCTGTCATATGTGGAGAGGTAAGGGTGGCCGGCCCACACCGCGTGTCGAGGTCACTACTCATGGAACTAATACTTATTGCAAACCAAGAAGAGTATTTTTGTTTCAATTATTCATTTTGAACAAAGACAAAGAGAGAGAGAGAGAGAGAGAGAGAGAGAGAGAGAGAGAGTGAGAGAGAGAATTGGAAAATAATAGAAGGCTATGTTTATGTATGATCTAGAGCAATATTTCATATTGCCATAACCAGTGCATATCCATTTTTATTTGACCAATGTATCAATTGTTTGATAATTTGGTACTTGGTGGTATACAGTTGGCGCCATAGGTTTTGGTGCCAAAATCGTGCGCCAATTCCTATGACGAATTATCAAGGACCCCCTGTACCCACCTAAGGAAAACGACAATGTTATTGGCGCGCTAACATCTGGTAGAGTGGGCAGAGCTTAAGTCCCACACAAAGAAAGGGGTCGTTAGTTGCCCACTGTGTCTCATGGTAAATGCTTTGATATATTTTAATTATGCGGCCCAAGTGGTTTTTCTGCTACAACTTCCTGTGGTCTTCTGAGCACTGTGGGATAATGCCACAAGGTCCAAAGCTGACAAAGAAGCAAATTGCAGCAATATCATCACTCTGTGTGGCATGAAAATGCAACAAGGATATTTCGATCCAGACCGTCATAGCACCACAGTGTCCAAAGATGGACAAAGAAATGTAAAGATGCAGAAAGTGATGATCCACCACTCCAAGTCAAGAGGGCTGGGCTACCTAGGAAGATGTCTAAGATAACTCTTAACCCATACAGCATCGGGAAATATTTCACTTTGTGATTTCACCAGTGCTGGCCACATGATGCTTTTTTTTTGGCGAAACCTGTCTGAAATGATGTGAAAGGAACGGAAATGACAGTCATTTCATCTAGAATCGACTTAAAGTGGTATTTTTTGCTCCGATTCATTGTGCGCTAACTATAGTGGTCTAGCGAAACTATCAAAGTGAATTTTTTGTTCATTCCCTCTTATTCCCATGCTTCAAAGACAAACATAATATTGTTACTGTTTTCACAGGAAGAAAGCAAGTTATGCATAGCTTTATAAAATTATACACTCAATTTTTTTCCCCGAGTGTAAATTTTTGTGTATTTTTTCCTACTCTGTTGCTCTCTGAGAGGAATATGTAGATGTAGATGCTTGAATAACCATGTAATATCATTTATTCCTGGAAATGTACTAGTGTGCTGTAAAAAAATATATATATTATGATGGAAGGTTGCTGTGGGATAATTTTATATTCTCTCTCTCTCTCTCTCTCTCTCTCTCTCTCTCTCTCTCTCTCTCTCTCTCTCTCTTCCACACACACATATTTATTTATTTATTTATTTATTTATTTCCTCATTACTAGGCCTTTACCGACTGTTGCATCACTGTCTGTATCCAACAAACGGCGTTCAATAGTTATCACAGCCCTCTCCGACTGTGTGACATGATCTCGCTCTGACAGACAGAACTAAACTGACCTGTTTTCACTGGTCAGTGGTCAGTAACCTTTCCGGCATTGCTATATCTATGGAATAAGGTCATATTTCATCCCTTACTTCCCATATCAAGCTTTGTAGATCTGTCAACATTTTGAGAGACGAGAGGGATTTTTGTTCTAAAAATAGCCATCCTCCACCCCTGGGGAGAGTGTTGCCATTATGGCGAGCATGGATTTTCCAAAAAATATGTACTTATTCTACCATAAGAAAAGTTATTGGCAAATTATTATTTACATTGTGAAAAGGTTTACTACCGAAACATACCACGTATCAATAACCTTTGAAATATGGAGAGAAAGTAGTGGACTTACGCTGTGTTCATATTAGTGGGGTTGAACTACAATCTTGCTGCTACACCGAGCAGACTTAGCAGCCTACACCACTAGAATTGAGATATATTATTTAGAGAAAAATGTTAGATTCTTGTCATTACGGTTGAGGAAACAAGAGAAGCGATGCCTCTAATGTATGAGATCAGTATATAAACATGTTTTGAGGACGATATTCATCCAAAAAACAGACGGAATCTTGCGAACGTAAGTCTCACGTCGCCGAAGCCCGTGTATCTCAGAGCCCATGACGTATCTGTTACAGCTCCAACGCTGTACAGGTTAAAGTGCTTCAGCGACAGGTGGAAGCTGAACCTAGAATCACAGCAAAGGAACTAAAGGAAAAGAACCCGCAACTCATGCAACAGGTGTCTGTTAGAACAAACCAATGCCGCCTCAAGGATGACCTCTGCTATGAGCATCGGGCGCCACAACGTGAACCGTCACAGAGAATCAGAGGCATAAACGTGTGCAGTTTTGTAGGAAATATCTGAAGTGGCACAATGAAAAGTGGAAGATGGTATTGTGGAGTGATGAACCTACATTAAATGTTACCGGGAACTGAGGAGGTAAGGTGAGGCTACGCCCAGGTGCAGACCCATACCACCCTAAGTACACACAGGGGACAGTCAAGTACCCTGATAGTGTCATGATATGGGATGCCTTCAGGTATCACAACAAGGGTAAACTAGTGGTGCTGCCTAAAAACATTATAGTGAATAAAGAACGCTATTTGGAACTGTGCCTAAGCTTGTGAAGGAGATTCAGGACATCTGGGACAACTTGGAACCCTCCAAGTTCCAAAGACTTGCTGAATCTGTTTCTCGATGCCTGGAGAGCTGTCTAAAGAGGAAAGGACTCCCAAAAAAGTATTAGAGGCTAGTAAGTACCTAATTAATATTTTTGTTGGTTATTTTTTCGAGCGCTATTGGAAAAAAAGGTCCCACACCAATACCTATGGCGCCGACTGTATATCTGAATTTGTGTTTCAATATGTATGTAGTTTATTCCATGTACTTTGATGCCCTCTACTTCATTAGCGATTCAAAATATTAGTGTCTGAATAATGGAAAGAATATTAAATTTACAGACATTGCCATTATATAAAAAAAATATTTTTGTTTTTTTTCTTTTGAAGCAAGAGAGAGAGAGAGAGAGAGAGAGAGAGAGAGAGAGAGAGAGAGAGAGAGAGAGAGAGAGAGAGAGAGAGAGTGTTATAGAATCATATAGACACACACATCCACACTCAAACACACACACACAGATGGGTGGGTGGATGCTGTCTACATAAATGTCAAAAAAACATTCAATACAGTTCCAAACAAGAGATTATAATAGAAACTGAAGCACATAGGTGGACTGCGAGGGAAAAAATTACAATGGATGAAGGATTCTTTGAAAGGTAGAGAAATGAGAACTGTAATCAGGGAAGCAACTTCAAGTTGGAGGAAAGTAACAAGTGGAGTACTGCAGGGGTCAGTCCTAGCACCCATAATGTTCCAGGTATATGTAAATGATATGTAGTGCGGGGTGACTAGCTATATGAATCTGTTTGTAAATGACGCCAAATTAATGAGTTACTAAAAACACTGAGACTGTCGGGAACTACAAGATGACATACACAAGACCGATGAATGGAGCAAGAGGTGGAAACTGGATTTTAATACAAAGAAATGTCATGTGATGGAGCTAGGCAAGAGCAAAAGAAGGTCAAAATGGAGCTACAAGATGGGACAGGAAGAAATACCTACGACAAAAGAAGAAAAGGACCCAAGGGTGGTGATACAGGATACACTGAGTCCAGAATGGCACATAAATCAACTATTTGGATCAACAAATAGAAAGTTAACCAATATTAGGTGGCTTTCAACTACATGGATAAGGATATGATGAGAAGAATTCTAACCAGTATGATACGTCTGAAGTTGGAATACTCAGCTGTGGTGTGGTCACCAAATGCAAAAAAGGATATAAGGAAATTAGAAAGGATCCAAAGAGTTGCCACAGAAATGGTACCAGAATTAACCCTCTCAGGTTGCAAATAGGTACTTGGATCATGTCTGTGAGGTGCAAATCTGGCCGAAAAATTGAGGTTTGTAAAAATGGAAAAGAATCATATTCTCATGCATAATAGAGTCCTATGCATCCACTGTGAAAAATTTAGATCTCTACTCAGCCTGGAAAGGGATGCAATAATGATGGGAAGTTGTATTTCTGGTAATACGTTGTGTCCGTTTTAGTGTTGCCATCGTGGTGGGTGGTTATTTTTCACCGCAAATTGTGCAGTATTTCTCTAAATTACGCAGTATTTTCCACCTGATTTAAGCTGCAGTTGCTCAAAATTGCTCTAGAATGTAAAAGGATAATTTTTTTCACACCTGTGTTACATTATGTCCACAGAAATAATATAAAATACGTTTTCAGAGTGTTTCCTTTGTGTACATACTATTATTTCCAAATTCAACATAAAAAAACTAGTAGATACATCAAGTGCTACCTCATCAATATTTTTCTCCTCATCTGAATATTCATCTCCTGATGCTAGAGTCATAACAATAGCATTTGGTGTGCTAACAATTGTGGGGCTTCTACGCCGTAATGTGGGCGTAGCAGGTGGCTGGCGAGGTGGGGGGCCATGACAGGTGGAGGGTCGAGAACAATCCATCTTTCCTGACAGACACGGACTGAGGGTTCCATACAATCCTCCTCCTTTGTTTCAGTGCTGTTACCATGTAAGGTTTATGTAAACAAAATAGTCATGAGCGAGGATACACATGCCCATATATGGTAATATACGAAATACGCATTATACTACCAATAAATGAATTATATCTGGCATATCTGCTCTCAAACAACAAGGTTTTATCATTACTCATGTTATTTCAGTAAATAAATGCACAAATAGCTGCTAGCGACGTCTGGAAATAATAATAATTGTGAAAAAAGAGGCATCTGATACCTTACGGTGTGATTGCCATTGTGACTATAATTTCCTAACCACACAACTAGTGGTGCATCCCATGAGTCGAGCGAGGACGGGAGAATGTCAGCTGGCTACAAGCAGCAGCCAGGAAGTGCGCAATTTAATTCTGTGGCTCGTCATATATGGGACCACGATCGTGGTCAGGAGCCATTTCCCTCAAAGCCACGATCGTGGTCTGGAGCACCGAAAGGGTTAAGGGTGCTGACATGAAGACAGATTAAAAGAAATGGGACTGCCAACTCTACAATATAGAAGAGAGGAAGTCTAATAACTCTATATAAGATAGTAAATGGTATTGAAAAGCTGGACAAGCAAAACTTGGTGATGATGGAGGAAGAAACCAGACAGATGAGAGTACACTCACAGAAGAACAAAAAGAGTCAGTGTCTAAAGGATACAAAAATGTACAGTTTTTCACATAGAATTCTGTACACCTGGAACGGAGTAAAAGAGGTTGTTACAGCAACTAATATACATAAATTTAAGAAAATGTTGGATATATGGAGATATGAAGACAGGACACTATGAGCCCCGCTCAAACCCTGTATAATACAACTAGGTAAATACAAAACATGCACACACTCAACATGAGTGTGTGTATTCACATGTGACATTGAATCTCTTTGTATTAGTTCAAGTGTTAATAACGTTGTCCCGTGGTCGTCACCATGGCAACAAGTTGTTTGTGTGTATCCCCTCTGCCACCTCCCCCTTCCTCCCTCCCCCCCACTCTCCACAATGGCTCCAAATACTGCAAGAAATCCATTTTTGTGGTGAAAAATGCTTAGAAATATGGTAGCTACAGTACATCTTGAATTACAGAAATGTGAATTGAAATATTTGTGAAACATCTTTATAATGTAGATATAATTTATTGAAAGTAAATCGTTCGCTGATATTTCCTCACCACAAGAGGTGCTCTGAATCCCACTGCCGCAGCTTTCGGATTAGTCATTCATGATGGCATTGCAGTGTTCTGTTACACAGCACCAAATAAAAACTATACTCGCAAATTTCTGTATAGAGGACATCGTTATCTTCACCATTGGAGAAAGTGGCAGAGGTAGAGGCAGCTTGGTAGGTTAGACCTCACCCAGCTACACATTTTAATATGCCACTACCATTCAGTGAACCCTCAGACTTTTGTGAGGAAAGATCACCTGCACCCTGTTCCAAAGCACTTCATATTTTCATGTTTTCATATACAGTCAGGTCTCCTTATAGGCACTAAATTGGGACACCAAAACTTGCACCTATAAAAAAAAAAAAAAAAAAACCTATTAGGAATGATTCACTCCATGTATTAAATACAATTTGGTCAGTAGACCACTCCATGTAACATTATAATACATACATAAAGTACAATAAATAAAGAAGTTATCTGACTCTTCTTCAATTCTATTATTTTGTGCTTTGTTGCCAAACTCACTATGTTCTTTTTTGCTCATAAGGCTTTATATTCACAAAAAAATGAATAAATAAATAAATCACAGTGGGATTGACTGATTACATCAGGCAAAAAAATTTGAAACAACGGTGTGAGGTGTGAAACGCAGTGTATAAACAATGCACCGGGCTGTGGTTCACAGTCCATTGACCTGAGTGATGATTCACCCCACAAGTTATGGCAAATCTACTCAGTACTAGTTGAGGTGCCCCAACTGCTCAATATTTGAGTTGTTGCGGCCAAACTATCTTTTTCGTTTGCTCCAAGTCCTATATACATAATATCTACAACTATCATTATCATATCTATTATTTCTATATCTGATACTGTAATGAAATTTTTATTCTCTCTCTCTCTCTCTCTCTGTCTCCATTGTTGTGTTTCATATACTGAACTATACACATTAGTATCTACTTTCAAGTTGGGGCGGAATGGCTTGGTCGTGAGGCGAGTTGTTGCGCACTGATGTCGCCCAAACTTACACAGCGAATGGGTGAAATGGCGCATTGGGGTGAATTAACCTATTATACCAGCAATATCAGCACCCCACATGGTACATAGTGACCTTTTTCTAAATTACTTAAAGACTATATTATACGATTTTAGGGAATTCTTAGACATCATTTATAAGCTTTTTATCAGTTAACATAAGTATCTTTTTGCCTAGGATAGGATAGTGATTAATAGAAACAGCTGGTGAAGGCCTACATAGTATCTTACCCTAGCATAAGGAAGCCTCTAGGTATTTTTTTCTTTTAAGACAACGACATTCAGGTAGGTATTTGCTACCATCTGGCACTTCAGGAATTTGTCAGTCCATAATTATGTCTTCCTTGGCTCTCCAAAGCCTTCAATATGCTAGGGCACAATGCCAGGTAGGGCCACGGCAAATGCTTTTATTAAATTATAGTAGATTATCATCCTCGTAACCTTCAGGTCTACAGCCACATGAATGACTGACATTCCCTGCTATAAAGGGTAAGGGCCTGGGTCTTTTCTTCCAGGTAACCTTTGTCTGACCTAATATGGCAACTGGGAGGTGAGTTGCAGGGCATCAAAGTTGGGAAACAAGGAAAAATAGGGCACTGAGAAGTAGGATGCAAACAATCTTTCCTCACAGAGCTCTGAGAGCTCACTAAATGCAAGTCAGTACCCTGGTGGCAGATGAAGTTACCAGAATAACAAACCCAGTTGAAGAATGCCTATCTACATTGCTGAATGCAGAAGATGAACAAATCTCTAACAACACCCTGTTGAACGAGATATGTGGCCTGAAGAAAACAAGTGGACGAGCTGAAATACTTGAAGCAAGTGACAAAAAGTATATAAAAGGAGGCTAACCACCTATAATATACAGTAAACCCTCAATATAAAGGATCTCAACATATCACACATCGGATATAACGGACAAAAATCTGATCAGACAAACCCTCGCTATAATGGATGAAAATCTGTTATAAACAGGGCGACGTCCCATAAGGTGTCGGGCCATCTTGGCCCATCACTGTCTCGGCCCAATTCAAACGCCATTTCACCCCATTTGTATGACCAACTTGGACTATCTGTATTAGCCACTACTGGCAGTAGTGGTAGTGTGGGTATGTATGTATTTACCTAGTTGTACATTATAGGGTTCAAGCGTGGCTGATAGCAATCTGTCTCCATATCTAATTTCATCTGACATTTCTTTAAAATTTGTGTTATACGAGTGGTTCAGCTTGAAAAGATCAGGAGTCACAATTACAGGCCCAATTTAACTTCTATTCAAGTATCCGGCAACTTCTGGTATCCAGCATGTCGGCGGTCCCGTTGATGCCGGATAAGAGGGATTTTACTGTAATACCAACAATGCAATAAGGATGAATGGAGTTTAGGGTAGGTAAAGTACTGAGTATAAGCTGGTTTAATGAGCATCAGAGAGAAGATTAGCCTAGGCCTAAGGGAGGTCTCAAACTTCACCTACAATATATGAGGCACCCCGTGCTGAAGTGAGGTAACCGCCACTCATAAAAACTTGAGAAAACAGCGTTTGAAGTTTCGCGCTCTCACCGGCCCCTCACCCCAAGCAAGTCCCGAGCGGGAGTGAGGTACGTGTTACGAACTGTCAAACGCTGTTTTCTTGTCTGCTAGACTTTATGGTCATATTAGTAATATTAAGTTTTAACATTCTACTGCCACACAGCATGCTCTGACACCTCCTCCCCTGTATAGGCAGATGTGTTTTGTTTACCCAAGTTAGGCTTTTCTTTAGCCACAGTTTTCTTCCATTTCCGCTCGTCTATGGGTCGTTTCCGAGGGTGAAACAAACTCTGGTCTCTCATGTCGTATGCCGTCAGCCATGATGCAATACAAAAACACTAAAAATCCACGCAAAAAGTAGAGCAACACAGAGTAAGTGTTGAAGGTGGAATACTGAGGCTGGACTAGCCGGTGACTGGCTGGCGGGTGATGACGCAGCACCTCAGACACGGCCGCTGATTGGGCCGCACCCTTCCCACGGGCGCTTACCTCGGTCCCGCTCGGAGATTACAGTCGCGCGGAAAAATGGCAAAAATCTCCTGGATACTTTTAAGAATAAAACCCTTAAGGACATTTCCAAAGTCGATTTGAGGTAAACGACATATACCATGTGTAACAGCATCAATTTGCCTATACGACGCACGTGAAAACTCGGTTTTGATCCGACTGTTGCTTACCTCGCTTCAGGGAAAGTTTTTGAGACAAAATTTTTGAAAAAAAATGCTTCCTGTATGGCATCACATAAGGTAACATAACCTGATTACACTTACCTAGATGTCTGGTGGTTGTAGATCATAAGATTGCCCTTAGCCGTGCCCACAGCAAGCAGAGGTGCAGTGCGAGACCAGGACAGAAAAGTAAGGGTGTCCCGTAGCCCTGAATCGAGATGCTGTACTCGCCCTAGGACAAGAAAAAGCCATAGTGAACATTATTATAATTGCTATATTGCAGAGAAAAGTCTCTACCTCTGAACCTACAAGAAAGTTTGTCACAACCTCGTACTACCCAATAAGAGTGTTTGAAATGCCCACTTGTGCAAATTACAGAGGAGACTCAATACAGAAACAGCTTCAACGTCAAAATTTTTTGTACCTTATTTACTTAGAAAATGTGGGCTTTTTGAGGAAATTTATGGGCTGAAGGGGACCACCTAATGGAGATCTCTTATCTGAAAACCCACTCATTGGGGAACCTTTACAACAAATGGAGGCCCATCTCCCCTCAGGCTACTGCCAGGATTTGAACATATGCACTTGGAGATCTCTTGACCCCCAAAGAGCATGATGTTCCACTGTACTAGAGTAACCCCATCCTTTAACACAAAAGGTCAACTAGGTTCTTGTTCTTTTTTTTTCACTTATCATCATCATTTGTTGACTTTAATAGGTGTCTCATGCGAGTTTCGTTCTGCCACCCGAACAAAAACAGTTACACAAACACACACAAGTACAATATATATATATATATATATATATATATATATATATATATATATATACAGTGGTACCTCTTGATTCGAACACCCTTTGACTTGAACACTTCCCAATCCGAACACATTTGGCAAACAAATTTTAACCTCCAATCCGAACGCAGCTTCTCAAGTCAAAAAAAAAAAATAAATAATAAATAAATAAAAAAAAAAGTGGCAGCCGATGCGCCTTCCTGCCAGTTGACCAGTCTCGTTTGTACTTTGCCGTGAACGGCTTTCAAGTCACTCTGGCCCCTAGTTGCCTTGGTTACTCCGGCCCCCAACACTGATTACCTCCTACCTACCACCCCATTCAATGCAGCTTCTTCTCTTATCACTGGCAAACTTATTTACTAATGAAAATATATTGAACTCTTTAAACAACCAAGGAAGAATGAATTGTTAAATATCATTGTCATTTGCGCAAACTACGATAATACAATAATTTGCAGTTTTGTACAATAATTTACACTTTTCTTGAAATAATTCCTGTTGAAAATGATGTTGTGAGAATATATTCTACTTGATAAGAAAGAGAGAGAGGGGGGAGAGAGGAGGGAGAGAGGATGGTGAGTGGCTGGAGGAGGAAGAGAGTGGGGGGGAGGGGAGGTGGACTACTCGGTCTGTTTGCGTATCGAATGAGAGAGGATAAGGACGGTGGGAAGGGGAAGGGAGGAATACTATGCGATCTGTTCCTGTATTCAGTGCATGGGAGGGAGGCGGGGACCCGGGGGGAGGCTTGTCTAGTCTTCATCGAGACTCGGGAGTTTCACACCGAAGTAAATGAGTTTTTTGTTATGCCTTTTTTTTCTTATTAATTGTATCTATTTTTTATGCATTTCATGTCTGTGTTTACTTTGTACTCTCAAAATGTGAAGGATATCTATGGATTATGATGAGATGATGGTAAAACAAGGTGCCAATTTGTTAAATCATGTTGCCACTCTGTTGGGTCAGGACCAATTTTGTTTTTTCACATTACTTCTTAACAATGGGTATTGCGTTCTTAGGTATTGCGGCGATGTTAAGGGACCAATTTCTTGCAGTAGCTGGGATTGAGTGTAGTACTTTTTTTTTTTTTACTTGAAATCAACTGGAACGGATTAAATGTTTTTACATTAATTTCAATTGCTTCCTAATTCGAATTTTTGCAATTCGAACAGCCATAAAGAACGAATTAAGTTCGAATCAAGAGGTACCACTGTATATATATATATATATATATATATATATATATATATATATATATATATATATATATATATATATATATATATACACACACACAGTGGTACTTCTTGATTCGAACTTAATTAGTTCTTTTTGGCTGTTTAAATTGCAAAAATTCAAATTAGGAAGCAATTCTTACCATTGAAATTAATGTAAAAACAATTAATTAATTCCAGTTTATTTTAAATAAAAAAAATACTACACTCAACCCTCAGCTATTGGGAGAAATTGGTCCCTCAACATCGCAGCAATAGCTTAAAATAGTAATAGCCGTTGTTAAGAAGTAGCGAGAAAATATAAAATTGGTCCTGGCCCACCAGAGTGGCAACATGATTTAACATATTGGCACCTTGTTTTCCCCTAATCTCATCATAATTCATAGATATCCTTCATATTTTGAGAATATAAAGTAAACACAGACATGAAATGCATAAAAAAACAGGCATAACAAAATACTTATTAACTTCGGTGTTAAACTCCCAAGTCCTGATGAAGATTAAAAAAGCCTCCCACTGGGTCCCCACCTCCCTCCCATGCACTAAATACAGGAACAGATGGCATAATATTCCCCCCTTCCCCCACACTCCATCCCTATCCACTCCCATTTGATACACAAACAGACCAAGTAAGCCCCTCCCACTTCCTTCCTCCTCTAGCCACTCACCTCCCCTCCCTTTCTCTCTCTCTCTCTCTCTCTCTCTCTCTCTCTCTCTTCAAGTAGAATATATTCTCACAGCATCATTTCCAAAAGGAATTATTTCAAGGAAAATATAAATTGTTGTACAAAACTGCAAATTATTGTATTATTGTAGTTTGCGCAAATGACAATGATATTTAACAATTCATTATTCATTGGTTGTTTAGTGTTCAATATATCTTCATTAATAAATAAGTTTGTCAGTGACTAGAGTAGAAGGACACACTGACTGGGATGGTAGATAGGAAGAGACCAGGGTTGAGGGCTGGAGTAACCAAGGCAACTAGGGGCCGGAGTGACTTGAAAGCCATTCACGAGTCACAATAGAGAGAGGTGTTCACGGCGGAGAAGTGCAAGCATTTCATCGTCCTTGTCGCCGCTGCTGCTTTCCTCGGTACCAACCAACTCGGCAACAATCTCTTCATTGGAAAGTATCTGGTATCCTGGATCACTCTCATTTTCTTCCAGCCAATTTTGAACATCATTCATGGTGATGTGATTCTCTCCTGCTTGCTGCAACACATGATAGAAGTCACTGACTTCAAAACCCTCAAAGTCATATTCAGGGTCAGCATCCATTAAAAGTTTCTTCCAGGCATTTACCAAGGTAGATATTTTCAGATTTTTCCATGAATTAGCAAAGTTAAAGATGGCACACTTAATGGTGTAATTCTAAATGTATTCAAGTGTGCATAGTCCTCTGGTGTCGTCTTTTTTTATCTTCCTCATTCCCAACAACCACCATAACTTTATTCAAATAGCGTTGTTGATACTTTCTCTTACATGCACTAATGATGCTTTGTTCCATTGGCTGGATGAGTGATGTGAGGTTTGCAGGTAAATACATGACACGTATTCTGCCATCAGCACTTACAAGCTTGTCGGCACTGGGACGGGAGGTGCATTATCTAAAAGGAGCAGAGCTCTTACATCATCAGGGTGAAGCTTCAATTCGTTCTCCTGGTATCTTTTAAGGGGACCGGCTCCTTAGATTTGGCCAAAATTCGAGAAATTTACCAAATTCTGGCAACACCGGATTTCACTTCCTTACGGCATAGTTTATCAACTGGGTAGTGTAAATTTACCATCTGATATCCCTAAGTGCCTAAAAAATGGCCTTATTTCAACCTAATGCGCATCGATTTTGACCCGTGATTGACCACCATATAGCGAAAGAATTGCGTAAATTGCTTTATTTTCAATGAAATCACATGTATGTGTGATTATTCAGCTGTAGGTATCTGGCAAACCTAACACACTAACACAGGCAGAGCGAGTTAGGGAGAGTCAGTTGAGTGAGAATCGTAGTCGAGGGTGTTCATGCTGCGCCGTCCCTTATCTCACTTTGAGAGCGTTTTTCTCTAAACACAGGTTTTTTGCACATTATGCTAAAAATAGACCAGACTATTCGTCCTAGAACAACGATATGTATATCACTAGAAAGAGCTTGATTTGCGCTACAAACCCCAGGTATTAGATTTTCTATTTTCCATTTCATTCATCTACAATTATTCTGTGAACAAAATATTTTACCTGAAATTAGTCGTTGCAAATGTTGCACTAATATTGCACGGCCCTAAATCGACTAATAGAACTCATTCCAAAAATTTGCCTCCTACATCTTGTAGAGAAAATCAAGCCCTTTCCACTGATATAAATATTTTGGTTATAGTTTTTTTTCTTTTTTTTCACACTAATTTTTTTTTTCATTTTAATTTTCAATTTAGCTCTAATTCGGAAAGTTATTGCCCAACTCTAATGAAATTTTATGGGTACATA
>CM035195.1:10941660-10956271 GCA_020233015.1 Callinectes sapidus | reverse complement strand
CCGCTCAAACCCTGTATAATACAACTAGGTAAATACAAAACATGTATTCACATGTGACATTGAATCTCTTTGTATTAGTTCAAGTGTTAATAACGTTGTCCCGTGGTCGTCACCATGGCAACAAGTTGTTTGTGTGTATCCCCTCTGCCACCTCCCCCTTCCTCCCTCCCCCCCACTCTCCACAATGGCTCCAAATACTGCAAGAAATCCATTTTTGTGGTGAAAAATGCTTAGAAATATGGTAGCTACAGTACATCTTGAATTACAGAAATGTGAATTGAAATATTTGTGAAACATCTTTATAATGTAGATATAATTTATTGAAAGTAAATCGTTCGCTGATATTTCCTCACCACAAGAGGTGCTCTGAATCCCACTGCCGCAGCTTTCGGATTAGTCATTCATGATGGCATTGCAGTGTTCTGTTACACAGCACCAAATAAAAACTATACTCGCAAATTTCTGTATAGAGGACATCGTTATCTTCACCATTGGAGAAAGTGGCAGAGGTAGAGGCAGCTTGGTAGGTTAGACCTCACCCAGCTACACATTTTAATATGCCACTACCATTCAGTGAACCCTCAGACTTTTGTGAGGAAAGATCACCTGCACCCTGTTCCAAAGCACTTCATATTTTCATGTTTTCATATACAGTCAGGTCTCCTTATAGGCACTAAATTGGGACACCAAAACTTGCACCTATAAAAAAAAAAAAAAAAAAACCTATTAGGAATGATTCACTCCATGTATTAAATACAATTTGGTCAGTAGACCACTCCATGTAACATTATAATACATACATAAAGTACAATAAATAAAGAAGTTATCTGACTCTTCTTCAATTCTATTATTTTGTGCTTTGTTGCCAAACTCACTATGTTCTTTTTTGCTCATAAGGCTTTATATTCACAAAAAAATGAATAAATAAATAAATCACAGTGGGATTGACTGATTACATCAGGCAAAAAAATTTGAAACAACGGTGTGAGGTGTGAAACGCAGTGTATAAACAATGCACCGGGCTGTGGTTCACAGTCCATTGACCTGAGTGATGATTCACCCCACAAGTTATGGCAAATCTACTCAGTACTAGTTGAGGTGCCCCAACTGCTCAATATTTGAGTTGTTGCGGCCAAACTATCTTTTTCGTTTGCTCCAAGTCCTATATACATAATATCTACAACTATCATTATCATATCTATTATTTCTATATCTGATACTGTAATGAAATTTTTATTCTCTCTCTCTCTCTCTCTCTGTCTCCATTGTTGTGTTTCATATACTGAACTATACACATTAGTATCTACTTTCAAGTTGGGGCGGAATGGCTTGGTCGTGAGGCGAGTTGTTGCGCACTGATGTCGCCCAAACTTACACAGCGAATGGGTGAAATGGCGCATTGGGGTGAATTAACCTATTATACCAGCAATATCAGCACCCCACATGGTACATAGTGACCTTTTTCTAAATTACTTAAAGACTATATTATACGATTTTAGGGAATTCTTAGACATCATTTATAAGCTTTTTATCAGTTAACATAAGTATCTTTTTGCCTAGGATAGGATAGTGATTAATAGAAACAGCTGGTGAAGGCCTACATAGTATCTTACCCTAGCATAAGGAAGCCTCTAGGTATTTTTTTCTTTTAAGACAACGACATTCAGGTAGGTATTTGCTACCATCTGGCACTTCAGGAATTTGTCAGTCCATAATTATGTCTTCCTTGGCTCTCCAAAGCCTTCAATATGCTAGGGCACAATGCCAGGTAGGGCCACGGCAAATGCTTTTATTAAATTATAGTAGATTATCATCCTCGTAACCTTCAGGTCTACAGCCACATGAATGACTGACATTCCCTGCTATAAAGGGTAAGGGCCTGGGTCTTTTCTTCCAGGTAACCTTTGTCTGACCTAATATGGCAACTGGGAGGTGAGTTGCAGGGCATCAAAGTTGGGAAACAAGGAAAAATAGGGCACTGAGAAGTAGGATGCAAACAATCTTTCCTCACAGAGCTCTGAGAGCTCACTAAATGCAAGTCAGTACCCTGGTGGCAGATGAAGTTACCAGAATAACAAACCCAGTTGAAGAATGCCTATCTACATTGCTGAATGCAGAAGATGAACAAATCTCTAACAACACCCTGTTGAACGAGATATGTGGCCTGAAGAAAACAAGTGGACGAGCTGAAATACTTGAAGCAAGTGACAAAAAGTATATAAAAGGAGGCTAACCACCTATAATATACAGTAAACCCTCAATATAAAGGATCTCAACATATCACACATCGGATATAACGGACAAAAATCTGATCAGACAAACCCTCGCTATAATGGATGAAAATCTGTTATAAACAGGGCGACGTCCCATAAGGTGTCGGGCCATCTTGGCCCATCACTGTCTCGGCCCAATTCAAACGCCATTTCACCCCATTTGTATGACCAACTTGGACTATCTGTATTAGCCACTACTGGCAGTAGTGGTAGTGTGGGTATGTATGTATTTACCTAGTTGTACATTATAGGGTTCAAGCGTGGCTGATAGCAATCTGTCTCCATATCTAATTTCATCTGACATTTCTTTAAAATTTGTGTTATACGAGTGGTTCAGCTTGAAAAGATCAGGAGTCACAATTACAGGCCCAATTTAACTTCTATTCAAGTATCCGGCAACTTCTGGTATCCAGCATGTCGGCGGTCCCGTTGATGCCGGATAAGAGGGATTTTACTGTAATACCAACAATGCAATAAGGATGAATGGAGTTTAGGGTAGGTAAAGTACTGAGTATAAGCTGGTTTAATGAGCATCAGAGAGAAGATTAGCCTAGGCCTAAGGGAGGTCTCAAACTTCACCTACAATATATGAGGCACCCCGTGCTGAAGTGAGGTAACCGCCACTCATAAAAACTTGAGAAAACAGCGTTTGAAGTTTCGCGCTCTCACCGGCCCCTCACCCCAAGCAAGTCCCGAGCGGGAGTGAGGTACGTGTTACGAACTGTCAAACGCTGTTTTCTTGTCTGCTAGACTTTATGGTCATATTAGTAATATTAAGTTTTAACATTCTACTGCCACACAGCATGCTCTGACACCTCCTCCCCTGTATAGGCAGATGTGTTTTGTTTACCCAAGTTAGGCTTTTCTTTAGCCACAGTTTTCTTCCATTTCCGCTCGTCTATGGGTCGTTTCCGAGGGTGAAACAAACTCTGGTCTCTCATGTCGTATGCCGTCAGCCATGATGCAATACAAAAACACTAAAAATCCACGCAAAAAGTAGAGCAACACAGAGTAAGTGTTGAAGGTGGAATACTGAGGCTGGACTAGCCGGTGACTGGCTGGCGGGTGATGACGCAGCACCTCAGACACGGCCGCTGATTGGGCCGCACCCTTCCCACGGGCGCTTACCTCGGTCCCGCTCGGAGATTACAGTCGCGCGGAAAAATGGCAAAAATCTCCTGGATACTTTTAAGAATAAAACCCTTAAGGACATTTCCAAAGTCGATTTGAGGTAAACGACATATACCATGTGTAACAGCATCAATTTGCCTATACGACGCACGTGAAAACTCGGTTTTGATCCGACTGTTGCTTACCTCGCTTCAGGGAAAGTTTTTGAGACAAAATTTTTGAAAAAAAATGCTTCCTGTATGGCATCACATAAGGTAACATAACCTGATTACACTTACCTAGATGTCTGGTGGTTGTAGATCATAAGATTGCCCTTAGCCGTGCCCACAGCAAGCAGAGGTGCAGTGCGAGACCAGGACAGAAAAGTAAGGGTGTCCCGTAGCCCTGAATCGAGATGCTGTACTCGCCCTAGGACAAGAAAAAGCCATAGTGAACATTATTATAATTGCTATATTGCAGAGAAAAGTCTCTACCTCTGAACCTACAAGAAAGTTTGTCACAACCTCGTACTACCCAATAAGAATGTTTGAAATGCCCACTTGTGCAAATTACAGAGGAGACTCAATACAGAAACAGCTTCAACGTCAAAATTTTTTGTACCTTATTTAGTTAGAAAATGTGGGCTTTTTGAGGAAATTTATGGGCTGAAGGGGACCACCTAATGGAGATCTCTTATCTGAAAACCCACTCATTGGGGAACCTTTACAACAAATGGAGGCCCATCTCCCCTCAGGCTACTGCCAGGATTTGAACATATGCACTTGGAGATCTCTTGACCCCCAAAGAGCATGATGTTCCACTGTACTAGAGTAACCCCATCCTTTAACACAAAAGGTCGACTAGGTTCTTGTTCTTTTTTTTTTCACTTATCATCATCATTTGTTGACTTTAATAGGTGTCTCATGCGAGTTTCGTTCTGCCACCCGAACAAAAACAGTTACACAAACACACACAAGTACAATATATATATATATATATATATATATATATATATATATATATATATACAGTGGTACCTCTTGATTCGAACACCCTTTGACTTGAACACTTCCCAATCCGAACACATTTGGCAAACAAATTTTAACCTCCAATCCGAACGCAGCTTCTCAAGTCAAAAAAAAAAAATAAATAATAAATAAATAAAAAAAAAAGTGGCAGCCGATGCGCCTTCCTGCCAGTTGACCAGTCTCGTTTGTACTTTGCCGTGAACGGCTTTCAAGTCACTCTGGCCCCTAGTTGCCTTGGTTACTCCGGCCCCCAACACTGATTACCTCCTACCTACCACCCCATTCAATGCAGCTTCTTCTCTTATCACTGGCAAACTTATTTACTAATGAAAATATATTGAACTCTTTAAACAACCAAGGAAGAATGAATTGTTAAATATCATTGTCATTTGCGCAAACTACGATAATACAATAATTTGCAGTTTTGTACAATAATTTACACTTTTCTTGAAATAATTCCTGTTGAAAATGATGTTGTGAGAATATATTCTACTTGATAAGAAAGAGAGAGAGGGGGGAGAGAGGAGGGAGAGAGGATGGTGAGTGGCTGGAGGAGGAAGAGAGTGGGGGGGAGGGGAGGTGGACTACTCGGTCTGTTTGCGTATCGAATGAGAGAGGATAAGGACGGTGGGAAGGGGAAGGGAGGAATACTATGCGATCTGTTCCTGTATTCAGTGCATGGGAGGGAGGCGGGGACCCGGGGGGAGGCTTGTCTAGTCTTCATCGAGACTCGGGAGTTTCACACCGAAGTAAATGAGTTTTTTGTTATGCCTTTTTTTTCTTATTAATTGTATCTATTTTTTATGCATTTCATGTCTGTGTTTACTTTGTACTCTCAAAATGTGAAGGATATCTATGGATTATGATGAGATGATGGTAAAACAAGGTGCCAATTTGTTAAATCATGTTGCCACTCTGTTGGGTCAGGACCAATTTTGTTTTTTCACATTACTTCTTAACAATGGGTATTGCGTTCTTAGGTATTGCGGCGATGTTAAGGGACCAATTTCTTGCAGTAGCTGGGATTGAGTGTAGTACTTTTTTTTTTTTTACTTGAAATCAACTGGAACGGATTAAATGTTTTTACATTAATTTCAATTGCTTCCTAATTCGAATTTTTGCAATTCGAACAGCCATAAAGAACGAATTAAGTTCGAATCAAGAGGTACCACTGTATATATATATATATATATATATATATATATATATATATATATATATATATATATATATATATATATATATATACACACACACAGTGGTACTTCTTGATTCGAACTTAATTAGTTCTTTTTGGCTGTTTAAATTGCAAAAATTCAAATTAGGAAGCAATTCTTACCATTGAAATTAATGTAAAAACAATTAATTAATTCCAGTTTATTTTAAATAAAAAAAATACTACACTCAACCCTCAGCTATTGGGAGAAATTGGTCCCTCAACATCGCAGCAATAGCTTAAAATAGTAATAGCCGTTGTTAAGAAGTAGCGAGAAAATATAAAATTGGTCCTGGCCCACCAGAGTGGCAACATGATTTAACATATTGGCACCTTGTTTTCCCCTAATCTCATCATAATTCATAGATATCCTTCATATTTTGAGAATATAAAGTAAACACAGACATGAAATGCATAAAAAAACAGGCATAACAAAATACTTATTAACTTCGGTGTTAAACTCCCAAGTCCTGATGAAGATTAAAAAAGCCTCCCACTGGGTCCCCACCTCCCTCCCATGCACTAAATACAGGAACAGATGGCATAATATTCCCCCCTTCCCCCACACTCCATCCCTATCCACTCCCATTTGATACACAAACAGACCAAGTAAGCCCCTCCCACTTCCTTCCTCCTCTAGCCACTCACCTCCCCTCCCTTTCTCTCTCTCTCTCTCTCTCTCTCTCTCTCTCTCTCTCTCTCTCTCTCTCTCTCTCTCTCTCTCTCTTATCAAGTAGAATATATTCTCACAGCATCATTTCCAAAAGGAATTATTTCAAGGAAAATATAAATTGTTGTACAAAACTGCAAATTATTGTATTATTGTAGTTTGCGCAAATGACAATGATATTTAACAATTCATTATTCATTGGTTGTTTAGTGTTCAATATATCTTCATTAATAAATAAGTTTGTCAGTGACTAGAGTAGAAGGACACACTGACTGGGATGGTAGATAGGAAGAGACCAGGGTTGAGGGCTGGAGTAACCAAGGCAACTAGGGGCCGGAGTGACTTGAAAGCCATTCACGAGTCACAATAGAGAGAGGTGTTCACGGCGGAGAAGTGCAAGCATTTCATCGTCCTTGTCGCCGCTGCTGCTTTCCTCGGTACCAACCAACTCGGCAACAATCTCTTCATTGGAAAGTATCTGGTATCCTGGATCACTCTCATTTTCTTCCAGCCAATTTTGAACATCATTCATGGTGATGTGATTCTCTCCTGCTTGCTGCAACACATGATAGAAGTCACTGACTTCAAAACCCTCAAAGTCATATTCAGGGTCAGCATCCATTAAAAGTTTCTTCCAGGCATTTACCAAGGTAGATATTTTCAGATTTTTCCATGAATTAGCAAAGTTAAAGATGGCACACTTAATGGTGTAATTCTAAATGTATTCAAGTGTGCATAGTCCTCTGGTGTCGTCTTTTTTTATCTTCCTCATTCCCAACAACCACCATAACTTTATTCAAATAGCGTTGTTGATACTTTCTCTTACATGCACTAATGATGCTTTGTTCCATTGGCTGGATGAGTGATGTGAGGTTTGCAGGTAAATACATGACACGTATTCTGCCATCAGCACTTACAAGCTTGTCGGCACTGGGACGGGAGGTGCATTATCTAAAAGGAGCAGAGCTCTTACATCATCAGGGTGAAGCTTCAATTCGTTCTCCTGGTATCTTTTAAGGGGACCGGCTCCTTAGATTTGGCCAAAATTCGAGAAATTTACCAAATTCTGGCAACACCGGATTTCACTTCCTTACGGCATAGTTTATCAACTGGGTAGTGTAAATTTACCATCTGATATCCCTAAGTGCCTAAAAAATGGCCTTATTTCAACCTAATGCGCATCGATTTTGACCCGTGATTGACCACCATATAGCGAAAGAATTGCGTAAATTGCTTTATTTTCAATGAAATCACATGTATGTGTGATTATTCAGCTGTAGGTATCTGGCAAACCTAACACACTAACACAGGCAGAGCGAGTTAGGGAGAGTCAGTTGAGTGAGAATCGTAGTCGAGGGTGTTCATGCTGCGCCGTCCCTTATCTCACTTTGAGAGCGTTTTTCTCTAAACACAGGTTTTTTGCACATTATGCTAAAAATAGACCAGACTATTCGTCCTAGAACAACGATATGTATATCACTAGAAAGAGCTTGATTTGCGCTACAAACCCCAGGTATTAGATTTTCTATTTTCCATTTCATTCATCTACAATTATTCTGTGAACAAAATATTTTACCTGAAATTAGTCGTTGCAAATGTTGCACTAATATTGCACGGCCCTAAATCGACTAATAGAACTCATTCCAAAAATTTGCCTCCTACATCTTGTAGAGAAAATCAAGCCCTTTCCACTGATATAAATATTTTGGTTATAGTTTTTTTTCTTTTTTTTCACACTAATTTTTTTTTTTTCATTTTAATTTTCAATTTAGCTCTAATTCGGAAAGTTATTGCCCAACTCTAATGAAATTTTATGGGTACATACAGTGTAGGGTACCCTATAACTGTGCCAAATTTCAATTGAATCGGATAATAAATACGGAAAAATAAGTACGCAACCAGCCGGTCCCCTTAACCTCTGGTACAAAATGCTTATGAAACCAGTCAGAGAAGATGGAAGCATTAAACCAAGCTCTCTTGGAGTGGTAATAGTGAACTGGCAAGGTATACATGTGAGCTTTCAGTGCACGAGGACGAGCTGATTTACCAACAACCACCAACTTGTGTTGCTGCATACCGGCAGCGCTGACACAACAAAGTGCTGAAATCCTTTCCTTACTCATTTTCTTTCCTCTTATCACTTCTTCATCCTTAACTGCCTGAGTATTATTTGGCAGAGAGCGCCAAACCAAGGCAGTTTCATCGACATTGTATATCTGAGATATAAGAAGATCTTCTTTCTAAATCAGCTCATTAAGTTTAACCCGATAAACCTCGGTGCCTGCCGTATCTGCAATGCTGGCCTCTCCCCTCAGTTGCGTATCATGTAGGCCATGCCTGTTATGGAATCGCCACAACCAAACTTCACTAGCACCGCATTCAATACTGAGTTGTTCACATGCATTTCGTATGCTTTCAGAAGTTACTTGAGTACCACAGACCTTTTGCTGCACATACCACTTAAACACAGCTTCATCCAACTCCTGATTACCACCAGTCTTCACATGCTTGCATGCTGCTATCAATTGAATACCTGACAGCATATTCAGTAAGTTTAGATTTTGCCTTACGAATATCTGAAACTTTTTTTCATCATATTCCTCACACACGTGTTTCACTGATGCACCACTCTCCAACACTTTGATCAGCACAAGCTTCTGTGCTACAGTTAGATTCACCCTTTTCCTCTTTTCTACTTTTCCCCCAGATGACATGGTTGTACAAGATTATGATAATTTAAGCACAACAAGGTAATAAAAGTGGAATAATGAGCAACACGTGTTGATACACTGCTGGATGTAAGCAAACTGACCACAGTCAGTAGAGGTCGTGACCTATAATTGCCTTTGCACATCTCCATCTGTACCGCGGGACTTTCATATCGTCCGTTGCTTCCGAAATCCGTTAAATCGAGATCCATTAAATCAAGGGATGAGTGTATGGTGAATATTTCCTTGTATCCTGGGCATTAATTAGGCTCGTTTCCCAGCTCATATCTTGGAAAATTCATATCCTTAAGCACCCATATGTAGAGGTATGACTGTGTGTGTATATATATATATATATATAGTGGGGTCATCGAGTAATGCGGCATCAAGTAACGCGAAAACGAGTAACATGGTGTCAAAAAAAAAGAAAAGTCAACGAATAATGCAGAAGTAAATGAATAACGCTGGGTGGCCAGCGGCTCTGCCGCCTCCGGCCACCGTCGCCGCCAGCCCTCCAGCTGACCCGCCCCACTCCCCACACCGCTCGCACGCGCGCCACAGTGTGGCTAATTACAGAAACAGATGGCCAGCCATTTTCTTTGTTTTTGTCCCATTCAACATCCTCCTCCAGCTGAATTTCCCCCCTCACCGCTGTGGTGGGGAATGAGGGTATGGGGGAGGGGTGAGGGGGACATCCAGCGCACAGAATTTCAGCACCAGTATTGGGGAGTGTTACCTTTAACGTTTTGTTTACTAATCCTCCTCATGCCCTTCCTCCTCCTCCTCCACACACACACACAAACACACAAACACACACATACATACACACACATGAATGTGTTGAGAAAAGTGAAATGTCATTTTTGTTTTCTGGGAGAATTAGGCAAAGTAAGGGGGAAAAAGTGAAAAAAAGCAGAGTTTTCGATTTTGACCAGAACCAAAATGCTTTTTTGTATTGATTTCTTAAGAACGACTAATGCGGTATTGAGTAACGAAGTGTGTTACTAGTACCATTTTGCATGTTACTCGAATACCCACTGTACAGTCATACCTCTACAGATGGGTGCTTAAGGATACAAATTCTCCAAGATATGAGTGGGAAAGGAGCCTAATCGATGCTCAGGATACAAGGAAATATTCACCACACGAGCCATGAGCATTTAGTTACGCCAAGCCACCACCAGTTGGCAGTGAATGAAAAAAATATTAAACACAAAAAAATCATAAAATGAAAAAGATAAAAAAAAATAGTGTTAAGTTGTTTTAAGTGTCTATTAGTTTCATTATGTTTATTATGCAAATCTAATTCTCATCAACTGATTTCACACATCCCCTCCTCCTCCGCCAGCTTACGCCTCCTCTGTGCGAGTTAACCAATGTACATTTTTAATCACTTGATATTTACATTACAGTGGTACCTCTTGATTCAAACACCCTTTGAGTCGAACACTTCCCAATCTGAACACATTTGGCAAACAAACTTTGACCTCCAATCCGAACGCGACCTCTCAATTTTAACACAAACACACATGGTGGCCGACACTGCTTTCCTGCCAGTTGGCCGGTCTTGCTTGCACTTCTCCGTCGTGAAAACCTCTCTATTTCAACTCATGAACGGCTTTCAAGTCATTCTGGCCCCTAGTTGCCTTGGTTACTCTGGCCCCCAACCCTGGTCACTTAATACCTGCCACCCCAGTCAATGTGGCCTTCTACTCTGGTCACTGGCAAACTTATTTACTAATGAAGATATATTTAACACTTTAAACAACTAATGAAGAATGAATTGTTAAATATCATTGCCTTTTGCAAAAACTATGATAATACAATAATGTGCAGTTTTGTACAATAATTCATACCGTTTTTGAAAGAATTCCTGTGGAAAATGATGCTGCAAGAATATATTCTACTTGATAAGAGAGAGAGAGAGAGAGAGAGAGAGAGAGAGAGAGAGAGAGAGAGGAAGAAGGGAGAGAGAGGAAGAAGGGAGAGAGAGGAAGAAGGGAGAGAGGATGGTGGGTGACTGGAGGAGAGAGGGAGTGGGGGGGGGACGGCCTACCAGGTTTGTTTGCGTATCGAATGGGAGATGATAGGGATGGAGTGAGGGGGAGGGGGAAATACTATATGATGTTTTTCTTATGCATTTCATGTCTGTGTTTATTTTATACTCTCAAACCATGAAGGATATCTATAAATTATGATGATGTGAGGGGAAAACAAGGTGCCAATATATTAAATCATGTTGCCACTCTGGTGGGTCAGGACAAATCTTATCTTTTCCGATTACTTAACAATGGCTATTGCGTTTCTAGGTATTGCAGAGATGTTAAGAACCCATTTTCTCGCAATAGCTGGGATTGAGTGTAGTATTTCTCTTATCTAAAATAAACTGGAACGGATGAAATGTTTTTATATTAATTTCAATGGTAAAAATTGCTTCCTAATTCAAATTTTTGCAATTCGAACAGCCAAAAATAACAAATTAAGTTTGAATCAAGAGGTACCACTGTATTTGTTTATCTATTAAAATCATCTATATTCATAATGTTTATTTTAATAACAAATAACATTTATCACTGTTTTCCTCCGTAATGTTAACTTACTTTTAGCATACAGAGGTACAGTATTCCCTTGCTACTTCGCGCTTCAGTTATCGCAGGTTCAGTGCTTCGCGGGTAAAAAAAATTCAATTTAACCCATCCAGTACCGGTGACGCGGTTTGCGCGTCGGTATCTATATGTTTCTAAAATACCGGTGACGCGCATTCCGCGTCACTGGTAGAAATTTTGATAACAATGCTGTTATTTTCAGCCTGATGCGCATCTCGTTGTTCACTGGGATACACACACACACACACACAAGTACAAAAACTATGTTTATTCACTAAAACATGTGAATTGGGCCTATCACAGTCAGAAGAAGTGAAAACATGCGTAGTTGGCAACTGAGTAGCGAGCTTGAGTGGTGGTGGCGTACGGGTGTTGTGGCAGGGCTCTGGAGGTTGCCACAGAGAGCAGTAAGTTGAATGACATACATTTCCCGTCTATTTGGGGCATGAGGATTAATATTAAGCAAAAAAAAAAAAAAAAAGGGAAATTGCCGGTATTGGGGGGTATGTTCTAGGTCCTTTAGGGCGGTACTAGACGGGTTAAAATTAAAAATTAATTAAAAGTATTAAAAATAAAAAAATAAATTAAAAAATCCATTCCGGCAATCCGCAACACCGAGGAAAGCACGTGGCACCCAAGAGCAAGTGTGTATGAATCATCACTCTGCCATTGATAAGGCTGTGAGGCTGGCTCGGTTGGTGGGCACTGAAGGCTTCTCCGATATGACAGCGGACGAAGTAAACAATCTCATCGAGTGCCACTCAAACCCTCTGACAGATGAGGACCTAGAAGAAATGACAAGATCGGCGAGTGAGGAGGAAGAGGAGTCTACTAGTGACGAAGGTGACCAAGCTGAAGAACGTGGCCTTACCTTACATAATTTGCAAGACCTCTTCAATATTGCCAAAGGCCTCCAAAAAAGGGCCCAAGAAGAGGAAGACAACATGGTCAGAGCCGCCGAATTCAGCAATCGTATTGATGACGTGATGGCTGTGTTTATAAGAGCATCTTCGTCCAGAAGAAAAAACAACGCTCACAACTCCCAATAACGATGTTCCTTGTGCACCGAAAACCTGAAGAACGTCCTCCTGCAGCCACTATGCCGCCTCCTGAAGCCACTACGCCGACTTCTGCAACCCCTACGCCGCCACCTGCAGCTTCCCCTGCGTCATCTGCGGCATCATCCAAAGAGCAGTAAAGCTCTTCTTGAACCTGTGCAGTCATTCATCATCGTCTTCATCTCATCGTACTGCACAGGTCTTTTCATCTCCATATTATCTCTCTGTCTGTAAGTACATTATCTGAGATAAGTTTGAGCTTTGGGGGCTTTTATAAAGGAGTGCTGCTACTTCGCAGATTTTCACCTTTCGCGGGGGGTTCTGCCCCCCATTAACTGCGATAATCGAGGGAATACTGTATAACTAAACTTTAATTTGCATGTTTTTCTCATGATGGAACGCATTATTCAGTTTTATATGTATTTAAATAGAAAATTCTGTTTCACCATACAAGCTATTTCACAATACGAGCTCAGTTGTGGAACGAATTAAGCTCGAATGTAGAGATATGACTGTAAAGCCAACTTGTGAAGTGATTACCAGCTCAATAGAGAAGGGAAGGGTGCCAAATTGTACCCATTTACAAAGGAGGAAAGAAGACTTACCCACTGAATTATAGAACTGTGTCACTAAGTGTTGTCAGCAAAATCTGACATATCAATTAAAGAGAAATGGATGAATATTTGGAAGAATATGGAAATATACCAAATAGACAATTTGGACTTAGACAGAAAATCATGCGTGACAAACCTACCAAGTTTTTATACAGGAGTAATTGAAGGAATTGAAAATGGAGATAGGTGGGTGGATGCTGTCTACCTAGACATCAAGAAAGCATTTGATAGAGTTCCACACAGGAGGCTCAAATGGAAACTGAAACACATAGGTGGGCTGAGAGGGAAAGTATTAGAATGGATACAAGATTATTTGAAAGATAGAGAAATGAGAACTGTAATCAGGGAAGCAGCTTCAAGTTAGAGAAATGTAACAAGTGGAGTACCATAGGGATCAGTCTTAGTACCCATAATGTGTGGCATGACCAGCTATATAAACCAGTTTGCACATGATGCCATATTAATGAGAGTTGTTAAAAACACCAATAACTGTAGAGAGTCACAAAGTGATATAAACAAAATCTATGAATGTAGTAAGAGGTGGAAACTGGATTTTAATGCAAAGAAATGCCATGTGATGGAACTAGTCAAAAGCAAAAGAAGGCCAGAACAGTTACAAGATGGGACAGGAGGTAAGACTAAAGACCAAAGACAAAGATCTAGGGGTGATGATACAAAATATACTGAGCCCAGAATGACATATAAGACAACTATTTGGATCAACATACAGGATATTAACCAATATTAGGGTAGTCTTCCACTACATGGTTAAAGATATGGTGAGAAAAATTCTAACCAGTATGATAGGTCAGAGGTTGGAATAAGCAGCAGTGGTGTTATCACCTAATACAAAAAATTATATAAGAAAATTAGAAAGGATCCAAAGAGTAGCCACAAAAATGGTACCAGAATTAAGAGAACTAACATATGATGAAAGATTAACCCTTAACGTACGGTGATCATTAAGGGAAGATGTTACCATCGCATGCTGAGAGGAAGGAATTGTTGTTTCTTGCCCACTTTTGGCCCCAGGGCTAGTGGAGGTATTTGGCAACTTTTCTCGCTCACTTCCTCGACCCTGTGACATGATTCCACAGCGCTCAGTTCATCTTTTCCCATTATGGAGTTGACATCTGGCAACCCACATGATTCTTTCCAAGTGAGGAGTGAGTGCCCTCTACCTCCCATAGCTCTCTCCCCCCTCTGTCCCTCCTCATCTGTGCCTTCTCTTCCTCCTTTGTGGGCAGCCAGGGATACCAGTGTCCCTGGCAATGCCTCACCAGCTGGTTGGGGTGGGGCTTGCAACCCCTCCCCGGAAAAAAATACCC
>CM035195.1:10919596-10935294 GCA_020233015.1 Callinectes sapidus | reverse complement strand
TATATATATATATATATATATATATATATATACACACACATACAAACCCCGGTATTGATCTTCATTTTGAAGCTGCATTTTCATGCTCAAAGGTTGTGTTGGATGTGCTATTAAAGAAATATATCAATAACAGATAGAGAAAATGCAGTATTAAAATGTATATTACTCTATGATAATCAAGTTCTAGCACTTTGCATTGTTATTTCAAGAAAGTTATACTTCACAATGAGTTCACTAAGTACCCACCCTGGCAAGTGTATCTGTTCCCGCAGGTTTCCATGCCTGTCATAAATGTTAACCACCTGGTTGTAACCTGTGGTAGCTAGGAATCCCCCAGAAGCCTTCTGCCAGGTGAAGAACACTCCTCCTGGACCATGGGGACTCTCTAAACTGAAAACTCGCTGAAAAAAAATCAGAATATTAGATATGATATATAATGAACATTTGTGTGACTTTGTTTTACATAAAAAAGAAATACATAGACATGTAAAATTATTCTAATAAATTAAAACATAGTAAAAGCTAAAAAATCTGGACTTCAGACATTTTACTTTCATTAAGATTCACATCAACTCAGAGTAGTTAAGGTGCTAACTTATGTTTGGTTTAAGTAGAATGCATGTGAGTAATCTCCAACACTCTGTCAAATGAGGTGGGTTTTCATTACATTTATTCCCCAGCTACCACAGGTTTCGCTATTGCATTTCAAAGCTATCGCAGGAACACAAAAAAAACAAATTTAAATGGCTAACGCACATCTCAATTGGAGATATCACAATCAATTGAAGCTATCACAATTCGTGAATGAGCCTATAGAGTGAACAAGTCTATCCAGATGCCTATAACATACTACTTGGAATGATTCACTCTCTGATTGGCTTAGTTTGAGTGATCCATTTGGCTGCAATTGGCTTTCACACTCTTGCTACCCCCTCCTCTACCATCCTCTCAATTTAGTAGACTAGATCAGCATGTGCGAGTAGCAGTGAAAGTGACATTCAAGGTCATATGTGTATTATTTTGGGACAATGGCCGCTATTCCTCCTCCTGACCACCCAGGGAGGTCCCTACTACCCAACCAGACTCAGCAAAAGGCAATAGCAGTAAAAGGGAAAGAGATTAAGAAGAGGAAGAACCTTACATATACAATGAAACTGGAGATAGCAAAATTGGTTGAAAGTGGACAAAGTAAAAGTTCTGTGGGGATTAAGTTTGGTATCGAGTCTACAGTTAAGGGTATTTATCGAAAATAGACCAAAGTAAATCAGTCTTTTGTTATTTCTGTTTTTTATGCATTTCATGTCTGTGTTTACTTTAAACTATTGAAATGAGAACAATATCTATGAATTATGATGAGATGAGAGGAAAGCATGGTGCCAATATGTTCAAAATACAACCAATAATCCATTCCTTATCACTTAACGTCTGACTGATGCCTATCTCAATTTTACCTTTTCTTCTAAACACTGTCACAAATTATTCATTTGGTGTTAATGCTAAGAAATAAATTTTGTATAGAACACAAAAATCCCTGTATTAAGTTAAGTTAAATTCAGTGAGAATGCATCAACGGTTTAATGTACAAAGAACACGAAACTCTGCATTTAGAAAAAAAACTAAATCTTCGGAGTTTTTGATAAATTGTTACAACTACACCAGAGTATTAATTTTGGATAAAATCATTTTGCCCTGATAGACTTCAGTAATTGTTTTAATGAATTTGCTGTTTCCCTCGCATTTTTTTTTCCCCCTATCCCTGCTTCCCTCATAAAACATGGTCCATCACTTTAGAAATGGCACCCTAACCGGACTGGCTACAGCAACCGTACTTGGTTCTTACCTGGTTGGACTCCCTGGAGGGAACCCCACAATGGCTAGCACGCCAGTCTTTACACGTAATGAAAAGCAATAAACTCAGCCAAAAAGATCAGACTGGAAAGTGTGCTATATGCCAATTAAGAATGAGTAAGTACTAAGTATACAGAAATCAGTAGTGAAATAAAGTAAAAATCAGTAGTGAAATAAAGTGTCTCCTAGGAACACAGCAAGTCCCTTCTTGAAAGAGGTTATATTAGTAGACTCTGCTACCTCTGGGGAAAGTGCATTCCATGACCCAATAACCAGGACAGAAAAATCTATGTCTGGCTTCGCACATGCTCTATGGAACAAATATCTTAAATTTGTGGCCTCTAGTAATATCCCTTGCTGGTGCCATGGTGAAAAAATCAGTAGGTGTTATGGCTGACATACCATTGAAGATCTTCCAACATATAATAAGATCAGCATGCAATAGTCTTCCTTTGACAGAACAAAGATCTAATGTTTTAAGTCGCTGGTCATAAAACATACTCTCGCACCCTGAGATAAGCTTAGTCCATCGATGCTGAACTGATTCAAGGAGAGATGAATCTGGAACATAACCTGTGTACCATACTGGAGATGCAAATTAAAGAAGTGGACGTACATGTGTGGTGAATAGTTTAACCATGAAGGAAGGCGAGCGACACAAGGTTGACTTTGTAAAGGAATGAGACCGACCAGCAGCCTTTGACACTAGGGATTGGATATGGTGATGGAATCTTAATGACAGGTCAATAGTTATGCCAAGATCTACCGCAGACAAACTGAGCCTTAGGGGATTGCCTTTAACAGTAAAAAATGAATATGGGCCCAAATCATAAGACTGTCGGAGGTTGGCGCCAAAGCTCACAAGTTTAGTTTTGTCTGCATTGATCTTTAAGTCCCAGGATTCAGCAACTTCAATTAGTGAGTCAATGTCTCTTTGGATAGTACTAATGCCCTCCAACACTGTACTGAGGTTATGAGGCTTTATCAAAAGATATAGTTTATGGTCATTGGCAAATACTTTTATGTTGGATACTAAAGTAGCAGAGATATGATTTATGTATATAAGAAAAAGAGTAGGACCTAACACAGAGCCTTGTGGCACTCCACTAATCAATGGAAATGAAGAACTGTTCTGTCCACTTACTACAACCTCCATAGTCCTATGAAATAGAAATGTCTTAATCCAAGAGAGCATAGCACCATTAATACCCAAAGAATTAAGTTTAGTAAATAAGATCTGGTGAGTAACGGTATCAAAGGCTTTTGAGAAATCAAACAGAATAAGGTCCACCATATTGCCCATGTCCATCCAGTGAGCAACTTCATTATAAGTGAGTAAGAGCTGATCCCTCCACAGACTTGCCCGAGCAGAAACCAAACTGGTTGTCATTCAGTGGTGAATTTTCCTCCAAATAATTTTGTAGAGCAGCAACAATTATTCTCTCCAAAATTTTGCAGCTAACAGGGTGGTAGTTAAGTGGATCACTCCGTTTGCCTTTCTTAAAAATAAGTACCACTGAAGATTTTTTCCAGATATCAGGAATGTCCCCAGAGTTAATAGATGAAGAGAAGATTTTAAATAAAGGATATGCTAAGATAGTGGAGCAATGTTTCAGTAATGCCAGATGAACAGAGTCGGGTCCCATGGTGTATCTGGTGAAAGGAGCCATCATGTACTTGGTGCTGTGCTTGTGGAAGACCAGAGGGTATGGTAAACACTGAGGCAAAAGCATTACCTAGGAGCTGAGTCATCTCTTTAGGTTCAGATACTAAGTTGTCAGCATTACCGAAAGGACCAACAGAAGGACAACCTACCTTTTTCCCACGTATGTACGAGTGGAATACTTTGGGCTTAGCCGAGAAATTATTAAGGATATCCTCTTCATATGATATTTGTTGTTGAATGGAAAAGTTTCTGAATTGATAATTGAGGTCAAGAAATGCCTGTAAAGCTTCAATAGTAAGTGTGGAATGTCTACCACGTGCCAATCTCATCTCTTTGTAATGGTTCCAACTATTCTTTCATCTGTTTATAAGTGCATTAGGGGGTTTGTATTCCCACGGTTTGTAAGGAGTACATGATGAGCGACAAGCTTTTTGTGGAGCATAAGTTCTTCCGATATATGTTATAAGAGAAACAAATTTGTCGTATGAATCATAAGTGTTCATGTCCTGGAATTCAAGTTCCCAGTCTATAGTGGATAAGAATTGATTAATTTGTTTAAAATTGGCTTTGGGCCAGAAAGGGGATGCAGTACTGTTATCTGAAATCAAGGGTTTAAACTGAAATGTATAGCCACAAAGTATAATACAGTGATCACAATTGGAAAATGGGGGAAAAACATTAGAGGAGACTACTCGGTCAGTTTCTGTTGTGAGAAATAGATCCAAAGTATTGTTTGCCCTAATGTTTGTTAGTTCGCTAATCCACTGGGTGAAACCTAATGAAGTGAAGCAGTCAAGAAAAAGTTTGTCGGTATTAGCTGTTACATAATTTATCCCGTCAAGTGACCAAGAAATAGTTGGCAGGTTAAAATCTCCCATTACTATAACTTCCCTGTTAGTACAGAAATCTGTTATGAAATCAATGAGTATAGTATCACGTAAGGAGTAAGAGGGAGGTCTGTAAACAACAACAATAAATATCTCGTAATCTGGAAAAAAGACTGAACAGACGTTAGGTATTTTAATGTTCATGTTAAGACATCTGTCAGAATTATGTACATAAATGGCAACACCGTGTTTGTGAACTGAGCCATAGACATCATTTCTGAAAATGTTATAGTTAGTAATGTGGACTGCAGCATCTGGAATAGTGTTAATTAACCAAGTCTCAGTAACCCCTAATATATGCACATTATTTGAAAATAAAAAGTGCTTAATAAACAAAACCTTATTGATAAGACTATTTACATTACACAAGCTGATATTTAGTTGTGTAAAGGGTCAGCTGGGACAGAAGAGTCAACAGAGACAGCAGGCTGGGCTGCAGGCTGAGCTGAAGCATCAGCCAACCTTTTCCTTTGACGCTTCTGATACTGTTCATTTCTTTGCAAGTCAAATCTCTATTTATATAAATACCCTTGAAAGGCTGGTGGTCTTTAAGATTTTTTATTCCTTTATTAGTTTACAACGTGCTTCATCATCTGTAATTTTGGCTTTATATAGGGCATTGCTTCTAGCAATGCAAAATAAATCAGACAAAGGTGGGGTAGTATTCAGAAGGAATTGATTAACAGTATCAATGAAAGATCTTGCATCTTCATTAGGCTCAATGATTACACCTCTATATATATATGACTGAGTCCTTCCTTTTTCTTCTCTCATCCATCTCCACAATTTCCTCCCGAATGGTCATTCTCAACTCATCCCCACAGGTAGCCTGAGTCAAGGTGGGAGGAGATGAAAGTTTAGCCACAGAGTCTACCCTTTCAGTTAGTTTGGCAATCGATGAGCTCACCATTACATAAAGTTATGCCATAGCTGGGTCACTTGGGAAGACTTTACTGGCTCCAACAGCTGTGGGGTGAGTCCTACACTGAGTGCAAACATATTCAACCCCAGCGCCACCCGCCTCCTGAAAGGCAACGATCACACGATCTGACACTCCCATACACATTGAAGTAGGATGAAACCAATTATCACATCCAATGGCATCTTGACCAACTGTAAGCTCACAGGTACCACAAAGAGAAACAACAGACCCACTAGAAAGACCAGAAGCAGATCATGTTGACATTGGGGTGCTGCCAAGATCAGCTGACTGGGGGTTCCCTTTCTGGGAAGAAATGCCAATCAGTCTTGGTTTCGTGCTTGTAGTCTTGTTTTGGAGTTCCAGATGATCGGCCAGCAGGATCAGAGGTTTTTGGTGCCTTGGGTGGCATGATGAGAAAAAGCACCAATGCAGAGCCAGGCACAAACAAGAACAGTGGGAGACACATCCAACCAGTGTATTTCAGTGCCTAACCTAATTCAACCAAAACTAACCCCAATCTAAACCTAACCCAACCTTAACTTAAACCTAACCTACCTAACCCCAAAAAGTTGAGGTGATACGTAGTGCAAGCTATGGCACAGTGCTTGGACTGACACTTTCCACAGAATTATTTCAAATCTAATGGCTTCTCCCAACAAAGTGCTTTGATTGGCTAGATTTATACTGTATTTTCTCTATTGGCCAGTGTCTGTATGCTCAAACAAAAGCTCGATCCTCTACAAAACTGGTTAGTCTTAAAAAATCGATGGCACCATTAGAAATTACTTACTGGGGCTAGATGTGTGAAATCAAATTACTGTATTAATAGCTCTAACAGAAGAGAAAGATAAGAAAAACCATCTTGAGACTGATATAGTTGTAAAGGAAACATTTTTCCGAAATCTAAGTTTAAATCGAAGGTCAGGAGCGCTCATTTCATGCATTAGGCATGAAAATACAACCATTAATGCATTCCTTATTATATACTTGATGTAAATCAGACTTACGTCTTTGTCCATATTTATCCAGCTTTTCCAGTGCGACACCATTTCCTTCTGTGACACCGACTGGAAAGTTAGGAAATACCATAAAAAAAAAAACACTGAATTCTTGTTACCTTGTAAGAGGACATGGTGCTGCTCTTGCTTGGGCGGATAAATCAGGTTAGCTACCTGTTTCTTTTCTTTTCTTTAAGAAAATTTCATGCTTTGGTAAATATTCCGATCCTATTAACGCTTGACATAAAGTTCTTACTACAGTATTCCACTTTGAAGACGAATAACTCCTGAAGGTAACCAGTGGTTTATATGTCTAATCTGATTTAGTTCGTTGATGTGCTTAGGATTGAGTCTCCTTGTTTCAACTACCATACAGAATAACGCACAGTAGTTTCACGGGAACAAATAAACGTTTGTTACAAGGTGTCACAACAAGTACTACACGCACATCGCGGAGCCACAGTACCACCACGACTCAACATTTCCGCGCAGGAATGTTTACAAACACAGCCCCGCCCCGCCCCGCCCCGCCCCCTACAGGCTGCAGGCTCCTGCGCCAGCCAGGCACCTCTGGCACCCATCGCTGTATGCTTTATGGCTACAGGCATAGATACCAAATCCTTGCTACGAAACTAGTGACTAACTTATTTTCATTAACAATTTTATATGGAGGTGTAATTTATTTTTTAATCCTGGCGACAGCCATGAGGCTTTCTTACCTCAAATCTTCATCAGTGTAACTTCCTGTCATATATATATATATATATATATATATATATATATATATATATATATATATATATATATATATATATATATATATATATATGAAGATATGACTGATACCACTATTGTATAGCTTTGTTTTGTAGTCTCTCCCTTACCTGAATGTTGAGATTCCATCATGAAGAGTGATATATGTTCAGCCCACCTTAAAAAATAAATAAATAAAATAAAAAGATTCATTCCTTGAATGCTATTGCAGATTCCTTGTTGCTAAGTTTTATTTCCTTCCTGTAAGTGTGAAATATATGAATATATGAGGTGGTTGAGCAGTGGTACAGTACAGTATATCACGAGACTGTGTAGTGCAACGAGTCACCCCGCGCCTCACCAAAATGGCCTCCTTGGTTCGCGGCCCTGCACCCCTTGGCACTTGAATCTCTTATATAGGTCCTTCTTCTTGCTTCTTGGAGACCATGCATAAGGTAAGGGAGTAGAGATCCGTAGTAATAGCATCGGTGACAGTGTGGTACCCCATTTCACTCTATGGGAAATGTATAGTAGCACTTAAAATATCTGCCAGTGGGTTACGTTTTTATATGTAAATGTATATATATTTTTTACCATGGTTTTGTCATTTCGCCTGTCTCAGGAAATCCGAGATAACGAGTGCTAGCACCTATTTCTTGGTGTTACTGGGCGAGACTACAAACAGTGCCATTGAGATGGCATCCTGTCCCAGTGCCTCGGTGTAGTACTTCCTGTCCCTCTGTGCCAGTTGGTGCTGCTGCTGACACTTGATGGATACCTTGGCAAACAACATTCCATGAATGAGTGGTCTTGGTTTGTGATTCCTCTCCCAACGTCAGTGATGCCCTTAGGTAAAAGATATTGGGATATATGAACAGGAGAGCCCATAGTTCACACATTCACACATCCAATCAGACGTGCCTGTCCTTATCTGTATTATTGCTATTACTACAACGAAAAGAACAACAGACTTAACAATTAAATTCACGGGATTCACTACAGATCTTAGAATTTATTGCCCACCTCCCTATCCAATTGAATTGTGTGTTATCATAGCTGTTCTTGGATGTTTATGTTTTAGCTTTCACAATGTGACTTGATAAGGCACTCCATTTGTCTGTGATTTTGTATGAGATGTTGTTGTTGTTGTTGTTGTTGTTGTTGTTTTGAGGGGTGCCATTATATATTCCCATTGGGGAATTAGTTTACTAGTTGATATCATATTGAATATGGTATAAAAATGTATTTAGATGCTGTTTGAATGTAGCAACAAGTTCACCAGACACATAATATTCTAGGAACTGGTTCCAAGCATCAGTAACTCTCAATGAAAAAGAAACACCCTCTGATATCCATGTTGTAGTGCGGAACAAACAGTTTGAGAATATTTCTTATGGACAGATGTCTGAGATGAAGACGAAGCTTTTGAAATTTTGAATACCATGATCAGGTCAGATCTAATCAATCTATCTTTCATGGAATATGAACTTAATTGAGCAATATGTTCTCTATAAGACAAATTATAAAACCAACATATCTGAACATTTTCCAGTACTTTTATATCACTACTATAGCCAGTTAAGCAAGCCTCAGAAGCAAAATCAAGACTGGAACGTGTATGAAAAATTAAGTCTTCAAGAAGTCAGGAAATCTACACTATATGCCTTTCAAACAAATGCCTCCAGCCTTCCCAGCAATTTCCCAAACATTTAAATGAACTTGGATGTTATGGTTGTCAACATCTTTAATTGGTTCGTCAACAATGAAATTTGGTAGAGAGACATGGGCATTAAGAAAATTTCTACAGAAATTAATTTTAACATATTTAGTAACAGAGAAAGAAAGACTGTATGACACACTTGTTCAGAGAAGATTTATATCATGCTGTAAGTTCATATGAGATAACAGGTAATCAGACTTAGAAGGAGAAAGAGCTCAGTATAATTTTGAATCGTCAGCAAATAGACAAAACTTGCAATTTTATTAATATGATGATTAATATAAACAAGGAAAAGCAATGGCCCAATTACCATCCTTGAGTGACACCACTACTAACATTCCTTTGATGGCTCACTACTATCAACTACTACTTTCATTTTTTCCTCAATAGGTAGCACTTCAACCTTCTACACTAATACAAGATAGTTTTCTGAGTAATAACACATGATTCACTACATCAAACTCATTGCAGAAATCAAAGATGATAATAACCTCAGACCTGCCTGTCAAGCCTTGAAGAAACCCTACTCCAGGTCTGTGTCTCAGCTGAACACTATCTAAACAGCAAATGGTTGCCTCGTATCAGACGCAGATGGGTAGATGGCTCGTTGAGCTGAGTGCTTTGAGCATCTTTTCATGGTGGATCCCTCAAGTGGGTAGTTCCAAGCTGCAGGGTTACAGACATTGGATGCTAATCCACCCATTGATGAAACTGCACCCTCTATGGATGATGTCAAAGAGGCTATGGCAAAGTTGAGGGGTGGAAAGGCAGTGGGCATCTGTAACATCAGTGCGGGGCTGCTTAAAGCTGGGGCTGAAGCCATGATCTGTTGGTTGCATGCTGTCTTGATTGCTGTATAGCATTCAGGTACCATTCCTCCTGACTGGAAGAAGGGGGTTGGTCATCCCTACCTGGAAGGGGAAAGGGGACTATCAGGACTGCAACAACTACTGTGGAATAACACTGCTTGGCATACTAGGCATGGTGCTTGCCCATTTGCTGCTGATGCAAATCCACAGTCATCTGCTGAGAAACCAGAGACCTGAACAGTCTGGGTTCACACCCTGTAAGTCAACAACTAACCACATCCTAGTGCTTTGCATACTGATGGAGTAGCAGCATGAATTTTGATGAGAGATCCTTGCAGCCTATGTTGATCTCAAGAACGAATTTGATTCAGTGCATCAAGAGACACTGGGGGGATCTTCTGTGTCTCTGTGGGATTCCTGCAAAGATTATTGGCCTATTAACTGGCCTATACTCTGGAACTGTGAGTGTTGTGAAGTGTGGAAGAGGCGTGTCCAGCTTCTTCTCTGTGAATACGGGAGTGAGGGAGGGAGAAGTGCTTGCTCCATCACTTTTCAACATATGCATGGACTGGATATATATACTAGGCAGAGTTATGGACCAAAGTCATTGTGGAGCATCTGTCAGCAGTAGTGAGATTACAGATCTTGATTTTGCCATTGTTGCAGTAATCTTTGCTGAGTCACTGGAGGGTCTGAAATTGCTCTAAAGGAATTGCATGAGGAGTCAAAGCCTGTGGAACTCCAGGTTTCCTAGGTCAAGACTCAGGAGGCTTGCTCTGGAGGCTTGCTGGATGAAACAGTCTTGATGTGTGTAGCAAAAACATTGAGATCTCGGAAAAAATCACGTATCTTAGTATTATAATGCATAAAGATCGTTGGTTGAGCCAGGAAGTTGTACAGCAGATTGGGCTGGCCCATGGTGTTATTGATTTACTCAATATGAGTATTTGGAGTTGTCAGTACTTGTCCAGACGGACAAAAATTTGGATCTTCAAGTCGATGGTGATCCCTGTCTTACTCTCTGATTGTGAGAAATGGACACTAAATACCAACCTGAAGAGGAAAATTGTTGTCTTTGGTGCTAGATGCCTTTGCAGGATCATGGGATACCACTAGTATGACTGTATCACATCAGCAATTGTTCCATGAGACTGATTTGAGGCTGATTACCAGCATAGTTCACCAACACCAACTGCAGCTATATGGGAATGTGGCATGCTGCCCAAAAGCCAATCCTGCTTATTGGGTTGTCTCCGAAAGGGATAACTCATTATGAAGGAGGACAAGGAGGCACCCACAGAAGTCATGTCTGCATCAAGTGGTTGCCTTTTGCTGGGGGTAGTGATGGGAAGGGACCCTGAATGGGGACTCACTCGGTGTGATCACCAGGAGTGGTGCCATAGGGTAGGCTTATGCTCCTATAATTGATTGGTCCAATGTGTTTACCATTGCCAGTTGCACCACCTCTTTCCCCCATTGTCCAGCATACAGGTACCTCTTGATTTACACAAGGGACGCAATCCTGAAGAGGTCTTAGAAAACAGAAATCACAGGTACCTCTCGATTTATGCAGGGGATGCGTTGCTGAAGAAAAGGCGCAAAACGAAAATTATGTAAATTGAAATATATATATATATATACAGTCACACCTCTACGTACAAGTTTAATTCGTTCCACAACTGAGCTCATATCCTGAAATTGCTTGTATGGTGGAACAGGATTTCGTATATAAATACATGTAAAACTGAATAATGCGTTCCAACACGAGAAAAACATGCAAATTAAAGTTTAGTAATACCAGTATACACTGAAGGAAAGTGAACATTAATAAGGAAAATAGTGATAAATGGTATTTGTTATTAACCCATTTGCGCCGATAAAAAATGAAAGTTGGAGTTATACATCCAGTTTTTAGTATGTGTTAAGTGGTGTTATAAACTTAGCAGGGATGGTGAAAAAACAAATATTTATGAAAAATATGTATTTTATTAAAAAGAAAATTTTGTTGCACTAACGCAACGAGCGGCATCCCAGCCTTTTCCTGTGTTGCGGGAACGCAACCACCGGCATCATCACTTATATTTCTGTTGAACTAATATATATAATTTGTCACCTAGAAAATAAAATTAATGTTTTTATTTCTTCAACTGAGGGTAATATAAGAAAAATAAACATGGAACTGAGATAGAATAATATTAAAAAAAGAAGGAAAGCAAGAAAATTTTTTTTATTCCAGTTACTTACCTACTCACTGTGGTACTGCAATGAGCACTTTTCGTGCAAGTGCACTTCACACTTTAGACATTTGAACACTGTTTGACTGTTGCACAGCTTGCATCTGCGGCAGCTTACAGGATCTGTTTGAACAATGTGGTGTCCTATGTTATCATATTGCAGTCGCGTGGACAAGCTTGCACTTACCAATAATTTCATCCTACCTGGATTTTGTGGCTTCTTTCCATAATTAAGCAGCCATGAAGTTGCAACAGCACGTGTGAATGCTAACAAATCCTCTTTGTAGCCTTCTTCCCTTCCAAATAACCAGGCATTATTTACAGAAACTGAAACCAGGTAATTGATAATTGGAAAGTACCACTTTTTACCTTGAATTGTAGGGTGGTATTGAGCAATATTCTGGTCCATCCTGTCCACTCCACCCATATTTTTATTATAATGATGAATGTCATTTGGCATAGGAACTTTCATTCATTTCCTTTGTGAAGCAATGTAGCGTTCTGCTCTCACTACTGGAGAGACACCAAACTCAGATGATGCCATGGTAATGATACCATTATCATGCCAACGTACTGCAGCAATCTGAGAATCAGCATCACAATAATGTTCCTCAGTTCCTCTGGGCAATTTCATGAATGTCTTATCACTGCTGAATGGGCACTTCTCTAGTCTGTTTTTTCTAATTGTGCCTGTGGCGTCATGACCTTGGCTCTTGACTTTTTCTATCAACTTGAGTGAGGTAAAAAAGTTATCAAAATAAAGGGAAAACTTCTTGTTTGGATGATGTACCTGCAGCACTTCCAGCATATCAAGAATCACACCTCCACCAAGTCCATATGTTGCATGAGAGTTATGCTGACCAGAACGTTTACCTTGATATACATCTATGTTGTATGCATAACCTCTTGGATCAGCTGCCACCCATGCCTTATATCCCCACCGCACTGGCTTCCTCTTATAAATTGTTTTGTTGGGTGCCTACCAAAATAGGGAATCATTGATTCATCAATGGAGATATTCCCTGGTCCAAAAACTTCTCCATACTTCACAAAGTTGCCATTCAAGATTTGCAGGAGTGGACGAATTTTACCAGTTTTGTGTTATCTGCAGCATGAAGATACTTCATAATTTCATCAAAACGGTCCCGACGCATACTCTCAGCAATCAGTTCGTTGTAAACATCAGGTTGCTTCTGCCAGTACAGTAGACGTCGTGGAACACATGAATAACCTGACACCAACAAAATTCCAATGAAAGTTTTCATTTCATCACTTGTAAGAGTAAAGGTATGGTTCCCATTTTGAACAGCATAGTTCACTGTGTATTTCAAAAGATTTTCAATGGCAAGGATATCCAAGAATAATTCAACAGTCTCACAAGGTTTACGAGGAATGTCAGCCATGGAGGGTTTATAAGGATAAGTTTGAATATTTGTTGTTACTAGATCTTGTGCTTTCCAGTCTCTGACCTTTATCATTTGTTTCTTTGTTTTTTCTCTGTGACTTGGTTGTCGATCATCTTCCCTCTGCACCTCTTTAGATCCTAATTCTGCAAGGGTTCTTAGCTGCATTGAAGGGAGGTTTGATATGTCCATGTGGTCTTTTTTGCCGGAATCTTCATCAGTCATAACATCATCATCTGCTGGCATGATGTAGATAGTATGTGCCCCTTCTTCTTGCTTCCCTTTTTCAGTGTCAGCATCATAATCACGGTCTTCATCTAAACTCTCATCAACAGGCTCGTTCTCAAGTTCATCCAGAACATCGTTCAAAGTCAGGGTTCTGAAAAAAAAAAAAATGGAAAATTGTAATATATATATATATATATATATATATATATATATATATATATATATATATATATATATATATATATACAGTCTACGCGGAACGTTAGGGCACACGCTACAAAAAAAAAACAATAAATCACGTTGAAGCATGAAAATGAGTAAATAACACTCACCCTAGTATCTCGTTGTGTTTCCTTTCCTTATCAACACCTCTTTCAGGCGTCTTGGGACACTATCTGCAAGCCTTTGCAGGTATTCTGGGGAGAAGCTTGCCCAAAGTTGCTGGATTGCAGTGATGAGCTTAGGGACGGATGATGTGTCAAGGTCACGTAGCTGACGTTTCATGAGTCCCCAGAGGTTCTCGATTGGATTTATATCCGGGGAATTTCCAGGCCAGTCCTTAAAATATGATATCTGGCAATCCTGTAACCACTGGGTGACAGACCTGGCTGTGTGTGCAGGTGCCCCGTCCTGCATAAACACGTTTGCACGTGTTTTCTCAAAAGCGTCAGGTAGAGCGTCACAAAGAAGCTCCAAGTACACAAACTGATTGACTTTTACGTTTTTTTCAAGCACTACCAATTCACCTACACCATGGTAACCAAAAGAACCCCATACCATCACCGAGTCAGGGTGTTTGACTGTCTTGACAGTGTACTGCGGGTCTGAGTCTGGCCGACGGTACACCCTACTGTGACCACAACCACTCACTGTAAAAGTAGCCTCATCGCTCCAAAGCACTTTTCTCCACTCTTCAAGGGTCCAGACACTGTATTTCTTTGCAAAACTGATGCGTTTGTTCTTCTGGGCAACAGTTAGTAAGGGTTTTCGGCGTGGCCGAAAGCTGCGGTAGTCAAGCTTGTCATGCAGTAGTTGCTGCACTGATCTTAAAGACACTTTACCAAGGAGCCCAGGGTTAGTTTCCTTTATTTTCCGGGCCGTGAGTGTAGGATTGGCATTCACCTGCCTGGAAATGACCATGCAGGTTCTTTCAGAAGTAAGCCTTGGTCGTCCAGGCGTACGTTTTGGAGTGGGCAACTTGTCCGACCCCTCCGCGACAAACTTTGAAATAAGCCGATATACAGAACGCCGGTTCACTCCAGTTAAATTCACTATTTCACTCACTTTATGATTAGCATTGTATAAACCAATCACTGATCCAACATCTTCACGACTAATAACCTTCCTGGACATTGTAAAGAGCCACAATCATTCAAAATAACACCGTAACTCGGACGGAAAATCTGTGCAAGCGATGTCAACACAGATAATATATCCTCCACTAACGAAGCCCAGACAGACACTGAGTCATTATTGCTACGTGACAACTGTGGTCTAAACCTTCCTGATGCCGTTAGAATTGTGCCCTAACTTCCTGCACCACGATTTAGCTAATTTTGAAGGGCAAAACAATTTGCGCGAAAAGTTAAGGCACAACCCGATTTGTGCCTTAACTTACCGCATAGACTGTATATATATATATATATATATATATATATATATATATATATATGAGGCGCCTAGAGCCAGAGTGACGTAAGCGCCGAAACTAGGAAACGGAGAAAAAAGCGATCAAAGTTTTGCAACATTCGGAATGCAATATCTCCTCAATTAATAGAGATAGGAAGTAAGGCTTGGCTTCAAAATGTTCGTTATTTAATGTACTTTGCAGCCTGTATCTGGGCATTCAGTGATATAAAAGCATTGTGAAAGGATGATTGCTTTTTTATCCGGTTTATTTGTGGGAAAAAATAAAACACTTCAAATATTTTGAGAATCAACCATGCATGCATTGTTTGTTCTTGTTCTTATGTGTAGTTGTTTCAACATTGTGTAGGTTATTGGGATTCACCACCACTGAAGCCTTTCTTGAGTGATGTATTAATTCTATTAAGCCAAAACGTAAGCGACACTCGTGCACGTACTTCTTAATGTAAACACTTAATAAGGAGAGAATGATCAAGAGTAGAAAAATAGCAATCCTGTTAATGCCAGAAAATGGAAACAAACATCTACCAAACTGAAAATAATCCATTAGGATAACAGAACAGGAAAGAATAAGAAAATTATC
>CM035195.1:10883866-10916996 GCA_020233015.1 Callinectes sapidus | reverse complement strand
ATATAATGATATAGATATATATATATATATATTACATATAATATATATATATATATATATATATATATATATATATATATATATATATATATATATATATATATACACATATATATATATATATATATACAGTGTCCGCAAAAAGTATAGAGTGCTCCCCATTGAAATCCATGCTAAAAAGCGCTGGTAACTTGTTGCACTTTCCGTCGCTGTCAGGCATCTGGTTATTATAATTTCAGATCTGGCAATCTGACAGCGTAATATGCTGGCGTTTTTCCGCTTCAGTGCTCATCGAGCTCTTGTGGAGGGAGTTTATGTTACATTTTACTCCTGCCTCCTACCCCCTATTTTTGTTGTTACGCTTTGTGGTGCTGCAGTTTTAGGAGACGTTCATCCTGATGGCTCCTATTAACCTTAGTCAAGAGGTAAAGGCTCATATTTTGGCCTGGAAGACTGAAAATGTGTCAAAGAAAGAAATTTCAAGATGTACAGGGCAGGGTGAGAGCACCATTCGACGTCTGGTTGCTACAGCTCGTTGTCTCCCACTCAATGTCGCACCACCCCGAAAAACTGTCCCTGGAAGGCCTAGAAAGACCTCCAAGCATACTGACAACATCCTACGACGTGAAACACTCAATAATCCAGAGATTACAGCAGGTGAACTCAAAAGAAGCCATCCGACTTTGCTGCAAGGAGTGTCAGAACGAACCATACAACATCAGTTGCAGAAGGAGCTTGGCCTACCCACGTACAAGCCTGCTGCCAAACAACAACTCACACCATCAGTGGTGAAGAAAAGACTTGCGTTTGCACGCAAATACAAAGACTGGACTGCTGAACAGTGGAGGAAGGTACTTTTCAGTGACGAAAGTACCTTCAAATGTGTAAGACCACGGTCAAGAAGGATCAGACGTCCCAGGAATTCCAATCGTTGCTCTTCTCAGTACACCTGCAAAACAGTGAAGCATCCTGACAGTGTGATGATGTGGGGTTCACTTAGTGATACAGGAGGTCGTGCAGGGTTGTTTTTCCTTCCAAAAAACGTGACAATGAGAGCTGACCACTATATCTAAGTGCTAGATGACCATATGTTGCCTTTTTATGAAATTCATGGATGTGGGAATTTTTTGCAGGACAATGCACTATGTCACAAGGCAAAAAAAGTGATGAAATGGTTTTCTGATCATAATGTTGAACTTATTCAGTGGCCAGGTAACTCTCCTGACTTAAATCCTATTGAAAATTGTTGGAATTTAATGAAAAATCGGCTCTCAACCTGCAACACATCATCTGTACCGCGGCTCTCCCACGAGATCTTGAAAATGTGGACCACAGAAATGGAGCTGGATTACTTCAGAAACCTATCTGATTCAATGCCAAAACGTCTACAAATGGTCATTAAATGTAAAGGACAAATGACCAAGTACTAAAACATTACTATTGTTTATTTTCATTGCATTATTTTTTAATATATGGATGCATTCTCACTATGTTTCCTTTGAGGGGGAGGGGCGCTCTATACTTTTTACAGACACTGTATACTCGTGTATATATATATATATATATATATATATATATATATATATATATATATATATATATTGTACACACATGTGTTTGTGTAACTGTTGTTGTTTGGGTTGCTTAAAGGAACTCGCGTGAGACTTCTGTTGGCAACTCGATGAAATATTGCATACAAGTGAAAAGAAATGTACCTAAATTATATATTTTTAAGGGGATTTTGGAACCAATGTAAATTCAAAAACACTTAAAACAAACAAGCATAAAATGAGAGATATCGTACGTAAATCAAAGACAATATGTTTACTTTTTTTATATTTATTATTTTTTTATCTATACAAAGTGGGCAATTTCATGGGAATTTATGGGCTAAAGGAGACCAAGTAATGGAGGCTCCTATCTGAAAGCCCACTCACTTTGGGACCGTTACCCCGAGTAGACGCCCAATTTCCACTCAGACCATAGTCAGTATTCGAACCCATGCGCTCGGGGATCCCAAGGCCCCGAGAGCGCAAGTGGTTCCACTGTACCATGGCGGCCCCTAATGACCATTTGTACCTTTATTGCCTGTCACTCTTCAACTTTGACTCTTTTCCCTTTCATGATTCCTCCTCTGGCTGCCCTTCCTCTTGTGGTTCCTCTTTTGGGTGCTGTTCTTCTTTCCCTCTCCTCTTGAACAATTGTCATCTGAACAGTCTTCTGTTGTTTTTCTTGCAACATCTCATGATAACATCTAAAATTTGCCAGCACACTGCGAGAGACTGATGAGGTTCTTTGTATATCATGGTTATTTTCTTCAATCAAATCAAGGACTCCTCTCAATTTGCCTATAGCCTTCTATAGCACCTTGCATTAGATCATACATTGTTTTTGAGCTAGTGATACTTCTGCTTCATGCTCCTTAACTCATGTTCCTTCCAACTCCAATAGATCTTCATTGCTTAATTCATTACGATGAAACTGTGGCAACTCCTCAATATAATTTTCTTCTACACCAGTCCCTTGATTTATGAATGAGTTATGTTCCCAGAAAACCATTTGTAAATTGAAAATTCATAGATAAAGCCATTTTTTCCCTTACACTTCCATTACTCAAGGTGAGATACGTTGCTACAAACAAAAATGATGCCTATGTTCTTATAAAATATATATTTCCAACTGGTTTGGTTATCATTGTTGTCATCATAGCCATGGCAGCAGACTATGCGTCACTGTTACCAACGATCATTGACTTGAAAAACTATGTCTTTCTCCATTGTTAAGTTTGTGACACTTTCGCTTGATACCACTGTTTGTAGGGGGCGATTTCATTATGAATGGCATATTAAAATTTTAAGCTTTTTTCATTTTCATTGTCATTGTCAACAATTTTCTGGATATCATTTTCAAAGTCATGGAAAGTGTCAGCCATGGGTGAGACGCAGCTGAGTTGTGGTGTCTTGTCCTCTGCTCGCTCCCCCTCTACTTCTTATTGTTGTTCTATTGCCAATATGGCAAGTTTTGTCTCTAAGATAATGTCTTTTCTAGCTTTTGGGACTTGTCAGAACACTTAATTGAAATTGTACCGTGCTTGCCTAGCATTTTGTACTGTTGTAATCACTTTGAGCTTTAGAAAATTACAATCACCATGACAGTTGCTGTGGTTCAAGTTCTATTAAGTGTTCTGACAAATACAAAAAAAGAACATTTTGTTTTTAACTTTGAATTTTCCATTCATAAATTTGTAATAAGTATCTAATAATTTTATTCATATTTTCAAAAATTTGTATATAAATAGAGCATTTGTAAATCTTTGGGGCCAGTTCCGCTGTCTTTGGTTTTGGTGCTGTGATATTGTCTTCAACAGCAAATCCTTTAAAACCCTGGAAAAACAGTTGGCAGAGATTTTTCACACACCATTAATGCACTTAGACAGCACTTAATCCATAGCCACCTTCACCAAACTAAGGGCATTCATTATGTTAAGTAGTACCAGTAATCGCTCACTTTGATACCTTTCTCATTCGTTACTTTAAGCAAGTCTGTTATGGTAGATTACAAATAATACAATTTGAATGTTTGTATTACACTCTGGTCTAAAGTTTGTAGTAGGGATGTTTTATTGGGTGGCAAAAATGAAAGTTTGATGTTGCTGATGTCACAAAGTGTATTTGGGCAGCTGGCAGTACTGTCAAATAACAACAAAATCTTGAAAGGGATGCTTATTTGTTTACAGTAGACCTCCAATGCGTTGTGCAGTTTGTTCTTGATGTAGTCACTAAACACAGATGATGTCATCTAACCCTTCTTGTTTGCATACCACTGAACCGGCAGGAAGGCCTTGTCATAACCCAGAAATATGAAAAGACAAGATTGTTGGAAATTTGAAAATGAGAATCTCAAGGACAGTGTGTGTGTGTGTGTGTGAGAGAGAGTTGTGGCTACCCAAACATACCTTCCCCCTTCCTTTCTGTTGTGTTCATTTTTTATACATGGCTTATATAAACATAGAAACGTTTGCAAAAGTGATATTGTAGCCACACCCAGCAGGTATCTAATGACTCACTGGTGATTTGTTTTACTGATCGCAACCCGCATCATAGGGTCAAGGAAAGGCAGTTATTTTTCTGGCTTTTATTGATGACAGCAGTGACCGTAAGAACTGTGAACAGATTTTCGGTCTCAATTTCCTCATAAATTAACATTATATGCTAGTTCAAAACACTTAAAATATTACACTGGTTGCAAGCAACACATTTAATCAACTTGGCACTATGACATTTGGTTTATACTGTAAAAACAATGGATTTACCTTAGTAACCTTTTCTGCATGTCTTGAGAGGGCGGCATCTACAGCATGAGTGGCACCCTTAGGCAGTGAGTGGAGGGAAACCACACCCACTAACAAAATGTGCATTGACTCAAGGTTCCACATAGGATCTAATTTTGATCTTAAAGTACATTACATATGTTTTCATGTCCATAGAAAACAATCAAACATTTCCTTTCTGATTATAGAGGAATAATGATATATGTAAACCCTTATGTACAGTAACAGTTATTGTTCATGAGTCAGTGATTTCATGGGCTAGTCATGGTAAACATGAGGGGTGGTGGGGAGACATCCTGATAACCATTGCCTTGAGGGCTCTGGAATGAGCACTGGTTTCAGCTTGTCGTCACCCTGTGCATTGCATCCAAGCATCACTGTCAAACAGTCTTTAGAAACTTAAATCCACTTGTAGTTGTCATCCAATGATATATCACATAAAGGCAAAAAAAATCGTAAACCATATTTTAGGGGATTTTGGACCTCACATAAATTAAAAAGCACATAAAGCAAACACACATAAAAAAAGAGGTACCAGTATCTATTTAATTCCATCTCCCAGTTAGCATGTTTGCAGTTTAGATATCCCCCCACAAACAGTACTTTTTGTCAGTTGTCACTTTGCATTTCCTTTTGTATCTCAAGTTTCCATGTATAAGTTTTTGGTGGCACATATGTAACTATGATTTACCTCCTTTCTCTATCACTGGTCCTGATTATTATGCTTAAAACCTCAGCCTGTCCATCTCTATATTATCAATACTAAGGTAAAGTGGGGGGCTTACGCTGTATCAGCGCGTGGCTGCGGGCGCTCATCTCCCGTCTCCTTGGCCTTTGAGCCTGTGGCGGAATAGTCCCTTACCCCGGGACATGGGGCCAGCATGAAATCCGGGTTTCCACAGTTTACCTTCCCTAGGTTGCCCTAGGTACCCATTTATCGACCAATGAAGGATGAAAACCTGGGTGAGGTCCGCGCCGTCCTCGTCCGGGATCGAACTCGGGCCCACGGATTCGTAGCCAGACGCGCTAGCCACTGCACCGTGGCGGCGCATGAATAAACATGAACAATAACTTATTATATATCTGTTCCTTGAAATTAATTTGAATGTCTTTGTTTAGTTTTGTTTCTGTTATACATACTTGTTTTTTCCAATATACAATCTCTCACTTCCATCATTCCTGATATAAACCCACCTATGTTAGTATGCGTAGTGACGATGGTAACAAATTAAACAAAACATACAAGAGGACATTCAAGAAAGTTTGGAAAAAGTCAATGCTCAGGAGATTTCAAGAATTTCAGTTTATCGCCAACCTGTTTCACATAACATAGGAATAGAGTGGAACACTGGTTGCCAGACCGTAGATTAAAATCACCCTCCAACCCAAGGGTTGGGGGGAAGAGGAAAAAAAGAAAACGGGAAACCGTACCTCTACCCCCCAACCCACCCCTCCCATACCACCAACACCATTCCTTCACTACGGTCTGCTTGGAGTGGACGTGCCAGCACCGTGTTCTTCATGGCTTCATCACCTGCTCCCCTTCCCGTGGGACCTGCTCAACCTCGCCCTAGGAGGATCTGCTCTGCCTTACAGTGTGACAAGCGTTTATGTGCGGAGTCGGGAGATCCACATACCTTATGTGTGGGTTGCAGAGGGGGCATTTGTTCACTAGACAAAAGGTGCCAGGAATGCCAGGACTGGGAGGACGATCTCATTCTTAAGGCCAGTAAACACCAGCTTTCTCTTCGATCCAGGCGCTTGGCTTATCATAAAGGGAAGGTGGGAGGTAAGTCCGTTCCTGTACTTTCCCCATCTTCATCAGTGTCCTCAGCTTTGGATTCAAATATGGCGGCGTTCACTGCAGACGACAGTGCGCGCTCTTCCACTTCCTCCCCCCCTTCCCCTGGCCCCTCTGCTTCCCAAGTGTATGTTACAAAGGAGCCTTCGCAGTTTTCTCAAGTTCTGAGCGCTATGGACAAGATGGCTTCTTTCCTGGGTATGACAGATGATTCTCCGTCTTGTTTGAGAGACATGGTTAAGAGTATTGTGTGGGATTCCTTAACAGACGAGTTAAACAACTTGATCTCCCCCCCTCTCCCCCCTGATGTTCCTGTGTTGGTGGTGGGTGATGGTGGCGAGTCTAGTGGTGTCCACCTCACCACCAATGTAGAGGGTGGGGTAGAAGCTCCACCATACATTAACCTAGACATGGTAGATTCGCTTCTTCCACAGGAGGTTTGTTTACAAAATTCTCCACCACCTGACACCTCCAAGAGGATACCCAAGGACCTGAAGGGAAAGGTGAAGCGTTCCCGTACTGTTGTTGTGGGGGATGGCGGAGAGGTTGCTGTTACCACCGCCCATCTCCACCTTACACGTCCGACGGTTGTAGAGTCAGACTGCTGCCATAACTATAAGGCCCGTTCTGGCTCTCAACCTAATGTCACCCTCGCATCCTGTGCTGAAGTTCGCCACAAGGTTGAATCAGCTCCTATACAGGTCGTGGGTGACGCTGTTGGTTCCTGCACGCTATCTCGAAGCGTTGAACCTCAGCCCATGCTGTCTACCTCTGGCAGTCGGACCTCACAGCGGACGTTCACCAAGACTAACGAAGACGAACAACAACAAACTTCTTCCTACTTCGTTCGTCCACGTAACGTACCTTCGTCACGTCGTCCTTCCACTCAGGGTGGTACTCATCCTTCTTCTAGTAAGGAAGAGTTGTTTCCTCTCCATGTTAGGGAAGGAACTTCCCATGCTTCGTCCTTCCACAGTCCTACACATGGACCTTCCTTGGAAACTGGTATGTGTCAACCCTCGACTTCAAGCCACACAGGAGACACACACAGCAAGAAAGGAGACACACGAAACAAACACGATGTTCGTTTGTTTTCGTTTGCAAACGACATAGACTTTCACAACGGAAATGATGGTCGTTTGTTTTCGTCTCCACATCCCTCTTTTGATGGACATCATCCTACTGAGGAAGATATTACCACCCATGATGATGAACAGTCTGACTTCCTCAAACTTGCCCACTTTGTATATAGTCAGTTTGAAAATTCCAAAGGTTCTACACCCATCTTCCAGGATAAGACTTTGGGCCCTGGTCAGGAGGATTTTGTGGCTAAGAAGAAGAGGTCTCCCCTCTTTCCCTTCCGTTGGGCTAATCCTATGACCCAAACTACTGAGCGGATTGACCGCATGGCTTCTGAACGGTTCTCCTCAGGTCGCTCTTCACTTCTACCCTTTTCCCTTCCTGGGAAATCGTTCTACAGGCCTGACGAAGACACACTAAACTACAAGGCATCTACAGTTAACTCATCTTTGGCTAGTCTCTTGACTAAGAGTCCTTCAGATATTCGTCCTTCGCTCTCCAGCAGGGACCTTATGCAAATTGAAGAGTCTTTGCGATATCTATGTTCAGTCCAGAACTTTCAGTTTTGGATGTTTGGAGCAATATCCAGACTGTTTAAGTTGGGTGACTCTACTACAGATAAGGACTTGCTCATGAACCAGGCAGTTTACAGTATGCAGCTGGCAATGCAGCGAGCAGCCCAGGTCTCCACTACAGCCCTTTCTAACATCCTGACCATTAGGAGACAGTCCATTCTCAATACCTTGCCTGGTTCATTCTCCTCCACTGACAAGCAAGACTTGCTTCAGTCTCCTCTGGAATCTTCCACACTTTTTGTTGAGGAGAAGATTGATCGAGCCCGTAGACAGTCCGACCTCTTCTCCACCAGGAAACTACACGAGGCTACGGTTACTGCTTTGAAGAGGAAGCCTTCGTCCAGCTCTCCTGCGCCTTCTTCTCGTTATCACCCCAAGTCATCTTTCTCCGGCTTTAAACGTCCTCAACCTCAAAGCAACGTCCAGCCCTTCAAAAGGGTAGTACTTCCAGATTTCCGCCTAAGGAACGGCGCCCCTCTGCTCCTTCCAAGGCGGTTTTTCGGAAGTAGGATCCCCTCGCCTCGACCTCTCCTGTAGCGGGCTCCCTCGCCCACAAGTGGAAAACATGGCAACAGGAGGGCGCAGACTTGTGGGTAGTCGACGTCCTTCGTCACGGCTACCGCATTCCCTTCTCCAGTCATCCTCCACTTTCAGCTTCTCCGAAGCTCTTCGGAAGTTATGCCTCCAACTCCGACCGAGGGAGAGCGCTACAGGAAGAACTCTACACTCTTCTTCAGAAAGGGTGCGTGGAGCCTTCAACAACCGATCCAGGCTTCTACAGCAGGATGTTTGTCGTTCCAAAAGCTACAGGGGGTTTCCGTCCAGTCATCGACTTGTCAACATTAAACCGTTTCATCTCGACAACACCTTTCCGGATGGAGACAAACTCTTCAGTCATGTTAGCCATCCGTCAAGGGGATTGGATGATGTCTCTGGATCTAAAGGACGCTTACTTCCAGATTCCCATACATCCAGACAGCAGGAGGTTCCTTCGGTTCATGTGGGGTCATCATCCATTCCAGTTCAAGGTTCTATGTTTCGGCTTGTCGACGGCCCCCCAAGTTTTTACAAGAGTCATGGCTCTTCCTGCTGCTGTTCTTCACAAGAGAGGCATTCGTCTACTGAGATACCTGGACGACTGGCTACTCTTAGCCTCCTCCAAAGAGGAGGCCCTGAGGTTGAGGCAATCTCTACTGGACCTTTGTACTTCCCTCAACATTGTTATCAACTGGGAGAAATCCGACCTTACTCCAAAGCAAAATGTGAATTTCCTGGGTATGGAGATCCACTCAAGAGATCTCATGGCGTTTCCTTCCCAGAAGAGAGTAGACAATCTTCAAGACATCATAAAGGACTTCTTAAGCCAGTCTTCTCCTCCAGCACAGAGCTGGCTGATCCTCCTGGGCCACCTTTCATCTCTAATACATCTTGTTCCAGGGGGTCGAAGGAGGATGAGAAGTCTACAGCTTCATCTTTCGCTTCACTGGGACAGACGCCGGTATGGCTCCCATTTTCCAGTTCCTATCTCAGAGGAAGTTCGTCGAGACGTTCAGTGGTGGTCGACTCCTTCCAACCTCCTTCGGGGTCAGACCTTACGTACAAACAGCCCAGATCTGACCCTATACACGGATGCTTCCTTGAAGGGATGGGGAGCATCTCTCCTCGACATAGGACACAGTGGCACTTGGTCGAGGGCAGATCTTCAAGAACACATCTCCCTTTTAGAACTACGAGCTGTCAAGCTGGGTCTCCAAACATTCGAGTCTCATCTACAAGGGAAGACGGTGGCTGTAATGTCGGACAACACCACTGCAATCTCTTACTTACAGAAGGCGGGAGGCACAAGATCAGCCACCCTGAATCAAGAAGCACAGGATACCCTTCAGTGGGCAGAGGACAACTCTGTTACCATCTTGACACGGTTTGTTCGAGGACAGAACAATGTGCTAGCAGACGGCCTCAGCAGGAGGAACCAGGTGCTGTCCACGGAATGGACATTACACCATCAAGTTTGCTCCAACCTGTGGAAACTATGGGGGTGTCCTCTGCTCGATTTGTTTGCCACCAGGCAAAACAACAGACTGCCCAACTTTGTGTCTCCCTTCCCAGATCCGACAGCAGTTGCGACGGATGCATTTCTTTTTCCATGGGATCACAAGGAAATGTATGCCTTCCCCCCTTTCGCCATCATAAGGAGAGTCATCAACAAACTCTGCTCCTCAAAAGGAACCAAGTTGACCTTGATCGCTCCCTTCTGGCCCCAGAAAGAGTGGTTCCCAGATCTGGTGGCCATGTCCATAATGTCGCCACACAGACTGCCTCTCAGGAGAGACCTTCTACGTCAACCACACTTCCACCGGTTTCACCTCAATCTCCACGCGCTACAACTAGTAGGGTGGAGACTGTCGAGCGACTCCTCCGATTTCGAGGTTATACCCGAGGAGTCTCGCAGGCAGTGGCGGAATCTAGACGACCTTCCACTACTCTGAACTACCAATCCAAGTGGAAGAGATATCGTCAATGGTGTTTGGATTCCGGCCATTCAGTTTCGCGTCCTTCTAGTCAGAAGTTCGCTGCCTTCCTCCTCTTTCTTCACCAGACTTGCCATCTTTCTGCTTCTGCCATCAAAGGATATAAGGCAATGCTCAATAGTGTCTTCTCCCTTAAAGGCTTTGACCTTTCACAAGACCTGGTTCTTCGCAACCTGATTAGTTCAATCGAGACACAGGCCCCGAGACGGGTCGTAAGACCTCCGTCGTGGAATTTGGATGTGGTTCTACGGGCACTCACTCGTCCACCCTTCGAGCCACTGACGTCTGCTTCCTTTCGGGATCTCACTAAGAAGTCACTCTTCCTTGTCTCGCTGGCCACAGCTAAAAGAGTTAGCGAAGTACAAGCCTTGTCGAGGAGAATAGCCTTTCAGGGCAAAGATCTTCTCCTCTCTTATCTTCCGGAATTCCTTGCGAAGACTGAGAAGGTCACTAACCCACTTCCTCGAGAATTCCGTTTGCGGAGTCTTGCTTCTTTGGTGGGTCCCTCTGATGAAGAACGTCTCCTCTGCCCAGTTCGAGCCCTTCACTATGTTTTGAAGAAGACGGAAGGTCTGTCGCACAAACCCAGGCACCTTTTCGTCTCTCCTTCCAATACTTCCAAGCCTCTTTCTAAGAATGCCATGTCTTTCCTTCTTAAAGAGACTATTCTCCAGGCTCATCAGTCTTTTCCTGAAGAGCTTCAGCAGTCTCTGAAGGTCAGGGCTCACGACATTCGCGGAATTGCAACCTCGCTCAACTTTTCTCGGAACCTTTCGTTTGCTTCCATTCTGGAGGCAGCTTCTTGGAAGACTCCATCAGTGTTCGCCAACCATTACCTGAAGGACTTAGAGAGAATAGAAGGGGACACCTTCTCTCTGGGACCTGTCGTGGCGGCTGGCGATATTCTTCCCTAACCTTATCTCCAAGCCCGCCAATCCTACCTGCACGATCGCTTCGGCTTCCACGACCTCTGAGGAACCTGCCTAGGTTGTGTTTCTGCCACTCTCCTGAGACCTGTGGTACAGTTGGCTACATTGTGCTTTGGCCTTGCTCCCAACTATCTCCACTATGAGGTGTCCGCTCCGGCTCCTAAGACCGGTCCTGCACCTCTGCCACCGAGGATTCTTCATTGGGTCAGTATAGCGGAGTTTTTCTCACGTTTTGTTACCCTTGATTCTCAGGTGATGCCACGTCTTTGTCTCAGAGCACCCTCCTCCACTAAATGTGGGATTCTGTTCTATTCCTATGTTATGTGAAACAGGTTGGCGATAAACTATTTTTTCATTCTAAAAAATGTTTTCGCTACTTACCTGTTTCACATAACACATACCCGCCCTTCCTCCCCACTACTCTGTGTCCTCGTGAAGGAATGGTGTTGGTGGTATGGGAGGGGTGGGTTGGGGGGTAGAGGTACGGTTTCCCGTTTTCTTTTTTTCCTCTTCCCCCCAACCCTTGGGTTGGAGGGTGATTTTAATCTACGGTCTGGCAACCAGTGTTCCACTCTATTCCTATGTTATGTGAAACAGGTAAGTAGCGAAAACATTTTTTAGAATGAAAAAATAGTTTTCCTCACAGAACCGTGGATGTGTGGAATGGATTAAGTGAAGAGATTGTTAAGGCTGACAGTATTCATACATTCAATAATAAGTTGGATAGATTTAGATATGGAGACAGGATATGAGCACTGTTCAAACCCTGTAAGATACAGCTAGGTAAATAAATGACAATATTTTCCTTCCCCTTCTCAACTATACAACTTCATTTTCATGTCTAGCACTCCCTAGTAGAATTTCTTCTTCTCAGTCTCTGTCCTTCTCTTGTTTTTTTTTCTTTAGCTTTACTTCTCAGGTTGCTCTCTTTCCCTTTTTTCCCAGTTCATATTTCTCCTTATCCAGATGTTGCTATATTCCATAGTTTCACCCAGCTTTCCAGTTCTCATCAGTATTTCTTTTACCCCTACTTATAATCTCATTTTAATGTTTAGTGGCCTTTTAGACCCCTCACTATATTTTCTAACTCTATATATTTATTCTGTTTATTTAATCAGACTCTGATCTTAATTCTGAACCACCTAGATAATTTGCTTAAACAACTCTTTTTTCCTCCTTTTCCTTCACAAATTTAACTTTTTTTTTCACTTGTAGACCATATGTAACCAAACATTTGTTTTATTTACTGTGTCCCTCACAAACCCTTCCTTTTCCTTAATCATTCTTTCCTTTATTTTTTGTTTTTTACTTTACTACATCTGCAAAGTTCACTTTTCCTTCTCTTGTTCTTTTTTTCCAGACTCTTTTCCACTCTTCCAGCTTTGCTTCACTTATCACTCCTTCTATCCTCGCATTAGTGTCTACCTTTTCCTCTAGTCCTTTCAGTGCCACTTTATACTCCTTGCATTTGTCCTTTAAGGCACTGTTTTCCCTTTATATTTCATCCAGGGATTTTTTCATCATAGTTCAGGTGTGTGTGTGTGTGTATCTTTATACAGGGTGTAATGCAAGTTTATGTAAATAATATGAGCGATGAAAGAATATGTTAAGCTGAATAGAGAATTTTGAATGAACATGTGTTTAGAGGTTTTGTTTTGCCGTGGTGTAAGATAACAGATGATGCTTCTTTTTGGGAGTGTTGCCGTAGAACGTTGAAGAGCTACTTCATAAGTTATTTCACATAATGTCTTATGGGGAGAGATGGTGTTGATGGACTTGTAATCTACCATTCACATTATAGTGGTGGTGTGAGGATAGCAGCCAGCTGATCACTTAATAGCTAGACTCCCTCCTTAGGCAAAAGCAAAAGAGGCCAGAATGGGATTACAAGGTGGGACAGTAAATAATACTGAAAACCAAGGAGGAAAAAGATCTGGGTGTGGTGATAAAAGATACACTGAGCCCAAACCGGTGCATAAGCAAACTATTTGGATAAACATAAAGGATATTAACCAATATTAGGGTGCCCTCCATTACATGGATAAAGATATTATGAAAAAAGTTCTTACCAGTTTAATATGTCCGAGGTTGGAATATGCAGCAGTGGTGTGGTGACCATCATCATGAATAAAGATATATGAAAATTAGAAAAGATCTAAAGAGTAGCCACAAAATGGTACCAGAACTAAGATGAATGAAGAAACTGGACAGACAAAAGGATATCCAAAGAAGGTCAAGAAGAGTCAGTGTGTATAGGACATTTAAAACTATAGTTTTCTGCATGGAACTGTGGATATATTGCAATGGATTAAACAAAGAAGCTGTTACAGCAACCAATATTCATAAATTCAGGAAAATGTTGGATCTATGGGATATGGAGATGACACTACAAGCCTCACTCTACCCTGTTTAATACAGCTGTATAAATACAACTAGATAAATACACACACACATACATTCTCTCTCCCTCTCAAATATGGATTGTAGAACTAAATACATGCCTTTGGAATATACGGTATTTGACAGCATATAGGACGTATCTTTTTTCCAAAATTTTTGCTCAAAAAATTGCCCTGCATCTTATACATCGTAGGTAAAGTTTGAGACCTCCATAGGCTTAGGCTAATCTTCTCTCTGATGCTCACTAACCTAGCTTACACTCAGTACTTTTACCTACCCTAAACTCCATGCATCCTTATTTTATTGCTGGTATTAATTTATTATTACTGGTGCTTTAAAATTTAAAGCAATCCGGTTCGAAATGCTGTGACTTGCATTTGTAAACATCAGCTGATTGGCACTCTAACTTACCAGTAATGCCATCTCTTGGCAAGGAATAAAACAACGGTATGATAATTGCCAGCGCTGCCAGATGTATGACTCAGTGTCCAATGTTTTATTATTATTACCATTACTAATACTACTATTGTTAGCATTATCATCATTGTCATTATTATTATTATTATTATTATTATTATTATTATTATTATTATTATTATTTTTATTATTGATTTTATTATTATTATTGTTATGATAATAATAATAATAATAGTAATAATAATAATAATAATAATAATTATTATTATTATTATTATTATTATTATTATTATTATTTTTATTATTGATTTTATTATTATTATTGTTATGATAATAATAATAATAATAATAGTAATAATAATAATAATAATAATAATAATAATAATAATGATAATTATTATTATCATTATTATTATTATTATTATTATTTCCTGGTATTGAGATGTCTTGTGTGTGCTTATTGCTTGCCTGCTCTGCTTAATTCCTTTTATACAGCTATGTTTTTGTTGTGTAATGTACAGCTAGACTGTTTTAACAATTTATGCTTAAATACACTAAAAACATTTTTTTCCTTAATTTGATCTGCTGAAATAGGGGTGTGTCTTATATGTCTGTGCCATGCTTCCCTAGCATTTCATACTGTTGTAATTACTAATGAGCTTAAAAAATTGGAATCACTGTAACATTCATGTGTGGTGCAAGTTCATTTAAGTATTCTGACAACCCCCCAAAAAAGTATTTTGTTTGTTCATATTTTCCATTTATAATTTGGTAATAAGGACCAAATTATTTTATTCATATCTTTGAAAAATAATAAATAGTGTTCATAAGTCAAGGGACTAGTGTAGTTAAATGTGATATCTCATAATTTTCATGTGTCTTATAGAGCATATGTATAGGGCTTGGAATGCATTACATTTTTCTATTTTTTTCTTAAATCTGCTATGTGATAATTTGCTTTACAACAGGATTTTCAAGAACCAATTACAGTCATACCTCTTCATATGAGATTAATTCGTTCCACAACTGAGCTTGTATTGTGAAATAGCTCGTATGGTGGAACAGGATTTCGTATATAAATACATGTAAAATGAATAATGCATTCCAACACGAGAAAAACATGCAAATTAGAGTTTAGTAATACTAATGTACACTGAAAGAAAGTGAATATTGATAAAGAAAACAGTGATAAATGGTATTTGTTACTAAAATAAACATTATTAGTACAGATAATGTAAATAAGTAAACAAGTAATGTAAATATCAAGTGATAAAAAATGTATGTAGGTTAACTCGAACAGCGGAGGCATAAGATGGCGGTGGAGGCGGGGAGGAGTGAAATCAGCTGACGAGAATTAAACTTACATAATAAACATAATGAAATTAATAGAGACTTAAAAACAACTTAACACTAGGTTTTTTTTTTTTTTTTTTCTGTTTTATATATTTTTTATTCATTTTATTTATTTATTTTTCATTCACTGTGAACTAGTGGTGGCTTGGCATAACTAAATGGTCACAGCTCGTATGGTGAATATTTCCTCTTATCCTGGGCAATGATTAGGCTCGTTTCCTAGCTTGTATCTTGGAAAATTTGTATCCTTAAGCACTTGTATGTAGAGGTATGACTGTACTATCATATTTAGGGGGACACCTGTATTGTTTAATTTACCATATTTGACAGCTATAAGATGCATGGGTGTATAAGACCCACCCCCATTTCAGCAGGTCAGATTCAGGAAAAAAATTCTTTTGTGTATTTAAGCATAAATTTTTAAAACATTTTAGTTGCACATTACAGAAGCAGAAACATAGCTGTATAAAAGCAATTTAGCAGTACAGGCAAGGAATAAACATACAAAAGATATCTCAATAGCAGGAAATAATAATAATGATAGTAATTGTAGTAGTAGTAGTGATAATAATGACAACAAAACATTGGACACAAAAATTAAGCCAGCAGTGCATAAAGCAAGAAGTAAGGCAAAGTAGAATTCTTTTTTACAAAAGCATTTTGCCACTACACCTAAACATACAAGTAAAAATAAGGAAAAGGAAAAACACTCTATTCATCTTCAAAACAAGAAAAGTCATCATAATCTACCATTTTTAATTTGAAAGAGATTGTGTAGCTGACTCTGTTATCTCCTGCTGCCATGATGATGAGGGCATTACTTTGTTTTTGTTATGATTATGAACTTGTTGTACCAAAATGTCTAATCCATATCATACATCTTGCAACACTGGCAACAATCCTACCGTAGTTTTATTGCTCGCCAACAAATGGCATTACCTGTAAGTCAGAGTGCCAATCAGCTGATGTTTATAAACATAAATAATTTCAGATTGTATTACTTTAATTTTTACGAATTTATTTTTTAAGCACCGATAATAATACAATAATACCAGTAGTAAAATAAGGATGCATAGAATTTAGTAATAATAATAATAATTATTATTATTATTGTTATTATTATTATTGTTATTATTATTATTATTATTATTATTATTATTATTATTATTATTATTATTATTATTATTAATATAATGATGATCATAATAGTAGTATTAGAAATTATCATACCGTAGTTGTATTCCTCACCAAAAGATGGCAGTACCGGTATGTCAGAGTGCCAATCAGCCAATGTTTATAAATGCAAGTCAACATTTCAGATTGGATTGCTTTCATTTTTACGTATTTATTTTTAAAACACCAGTAATAATACAATTATACCAGCAATAAAATAAGGATGCATGGAGTTTAAGGTAGGTAAAAGTATCAAGCGTAAGTTGGGTTAGGGAGCATCAGAGAGAAGATTAGTCTAGTTTGAGACCTAGGGAGGTCTCAAACTTCACCTGTGATGTATAAGATGCAGAGCAATTTTTTGAGACAAAATAAAAAAATAGAAAAAAGTGCACCTTATATGCCATCAAATACAGTATATTTTTGTTTCACGTGACTTCTTTGAAAACACAATACTCGTGTAAATCAAGAGTTACCTATACTAGTTTGAAATCAGTTTCAATTGATAAATATATCAGTTAATACTTAATTTGAATTTATTGATTGCGAGCTTATGGGTGCTGGACCTCTGAAGTATGTGTGAAAACATGGCCAGTGGAGGGAGAGGAAGTGTGTACATATACTAAGTTAAAGAAATTGTGTAATAATTATTCATTATAAAAATTAAAACTTTCTTTTCCACAGAGACCCTTGACAAAGCTACCCTGCAAAACATAGTTGGTGGTGAAATGGTATCCGGGCGGTGGGGCCAGGGAGGGGGAGCAGGGCGGGAGGGAGTGATGGATGAGGAGGAAGCCATTAGGTTGTCCCTCACTCCCAATCTACATGCTCTTATGTTGGGCTCTCGCCGTCGCCGCAGTTGTTGCCCCCTGCTATTTGAGCGTGCTTCTTCCACCTGGTGGGATCCCAAGTAAGGAATAGATTAAGATAAAGTGAAATCTGTCTTTCATAAACAAATGTTTCCATAGTTATTGGAAGCATGCTTGCAAATTTTCAGTTCTGCATGTTATTTCCTCCTTTCTTATCTTCTTTATTTGGTGAGCATTCTTGAATTGAAAAGAAGCTTCATATTTCTTATTTCATACTTTTTAAAAAAATAGCTTGTTACAAACAATCTTATAAGGACCAGCAAATTTGTTTTTGTTCTTCCTTTGTATATGTTGCATTTCTCTTGTAAATTTATTAGTTTATTTTTTTAGATTTACTTGATGTGGAAGTTTTAGCAAGTCTAGTAATATAGCAGAATGTCTTTTGAATGGACGAAGATAAATTTCCAAACTGTAAAAAGAGGATGAAAGCATGACTAAGTGACACATTGGAATGAAGCTGTAGAAGCTTCCCATTTGGAAAATTCTAAACAGGACAGATACAAAAAAGTTGCAAGTGTTATATAAATGTAGTGGTTGATGCTTATGGAAATTTAAATTCCTCCTATTCTCAAAAAGGGCTTTTCTTTTTAACTAAAATATATTTTTCATTTGCCTCTTTTTTCTACTATAGGCCATGAACGAATTGTCTCCTTGTGTTTGTCAATGAATAAAAATCAATGCCCCCCTGTGCACAAGTCAGTGCCCCATTTCCCTGCCCCCGTGTGCAATGCCCCATTTCCCCATCTCTCCCTGTGGTACCCATCTTCTCTTGAGACCTTAAAAAACAATTTGGAAGAGAAGCATTGCTTGGGGAGGAAGGGTGGGAGTGTATAGAAGAAACAGATAAGTGAAAATTCATTTTGGTTATAAAAATGTTATTTATTTCACAGGGCACCTATTTCTTCTACTGTAGGCAGATTTTCACTCTTATGCAGTAGGACAGTGCCAAATAAGGCATGGATAATGGATGATAATGTGCACAAAGATTCATAACTCCTACCAGGCATATGTAGAAGTCACACGGAAGAACACTCCCAATAGATCCATGCCATGATCTTTAAACTGACTCAGAGTGAAGCAGGATGAGGCACAGTGTCACAGGCATCGAGATTCAATGCTGCCAGCCACCATGATGAATTGCAGAGAGAAGATCCCATCCTGGACTCTGCACTGTTTGAGCTAGTGAGCAGTGAATTGCGTTTGTCAACTGCATCTACCAGCAAGCCACTGCCATGACATCAGCCATTGCCTTGTTAGTGGACTACAGTAGAGATGTAGCCACACTTCATATATGATGGGTTCTTACCCATAGTGTAAAGCCCAGATGATCAGAGAAATTCTTGTGAACAACATGTATCAACTGCCGGAGGAAATAGGAGATGGCTGCCTTGAAGATAAAGCACCTAGGATCCTGGACAAAGAGAAAAAGGTGCCTAGGCTGAGATGGGGACTGTGTCATGTGAAGGTACCATCACAGAGCTCAAACAGGACAGAGGAGCTGTTCATTGTCATCTGAGCCAGTGGCCTCCACAAGACTTCTCAGGACAAATTCATGGGGAAGTAAATTAGATTGAGTCTCTGTCTTGGCCACAAAGTCAGGAAGATAAGACTATGTGGCTCTGAACTCTGACTCAAGCAGACAGAGCCTTTATTTCCCCAACTCTCTTGACCATTGTCATAGCCACAAAGAAAAGGGTTTTCTGAGGCAAGAGCTGGAAAGAAGACTATTCCAACAGCTCGAAGGGTGTACTGAGAAGGTGTTGTAAGACTAAATCCACATTTCGTGGGTAGTGATCTGTGTGGTTGTTAACTGCAGGCGCAAATGACCTGTAAGACTTGTTCAGAAGATAGGTAAAATCCTTTCAGGCAGAAGATACTGTTAAGCATAACCCTTTATCCCTTCACCATTGAGAATAAAAGATGGCAGTCCTGGTGCAAATAGTGAAGGAAATCATCAAATTTTTGACAGAAGAGTGTCAGTACAGTGTGCCCTTCCTGTCAACACTACAGACAATAACACCTCCACTTAAATTGGTAGTTCATTATCATTGAATGCCATCGAGATCCCACCAGGAACTGCCCAACTCTTTTGCAATAGCTTTAATAATGGAGGAGTCGCTGGACAGTTTCCATGCAGTCAGCTGAAACACATGGGAACCGGCATGGAAGCAATGGAAGTGAGGCTGCCACAGGTCGGTCTGTGTCGGGGAAGGTGAAGTCATTTCCAGCATATCCAGGAACCATTCCTTGCATGGTCAGAACAGTGCAGTGAGGATGATGTTTGTCTCCCGTGACCAGAGCTTGGAAGAAGTTGCCTGATTGCCAAAAATGGTGGGAAGGCATCTAGATCCATGTGATCCCAAGGGAAGGGAAAGGCATCTGTCACAATGGTCAGGGAATTTGGGAATAGAGAGACAAATGGCAGGGAACCTAAAATTCTGCCTGGTGGTGAATAGATCTACAAGAGGCATTCCCCATAGTTGCTACAGGGCTCAACATATGTGGTGAAAATTTCTCTCTGTAGGAATGACCTGCAGCTTCTGGCTGAGGAAATTTGTCACCATGTTGCAAGATCGAGTGATTAATTGAGGTCTGAGACCAACATCTGCTGGGTCTCATTGTTGAGTGTCAAAGAATGAGTACCCCTTTGGGTACGTTGCTGAGAAATATAAGCCAGGGCTGTAATGTCAACAAGTTCTCCTACCGCCTTGCCCTGGAGAATGAGTTGAAGTGCTGTAGAACAAGCTAAATTGCTGGTATCTCCAGTACATTGATGCGAAGAGCACATAGATCGGGAGGTACCTGTGTGTGTGTGTGTGTGTGTGTGTGTGTGTGTGTGCGTGTGTGTATATATATATATATATATATATATATATATATATATATATATTTATTCGAACACCCTTTGACTTGAACACTTCCAATTCGCACACATTTAGTAAACAAATTTTGACCTCCAATCCGAACGGTGCCTTTCAATTCGAACACAAACACATGTGGTGGCCGACGCTGTCTTCCTGCCAGTCGGCCAGTCTCGCTTGCACTTCTCCGCCATGAACACCTCTCTTTATTGCGACTCGGGAATGGCTTTCAAGTCACTCTGTCCCCTAGTTGCCTTGGTTACTCCAGCCCCCAACCCTGGTCACTTCCTATCTACCATCCCAGTCAATGCGGCCTTCTACTGTAGTCACTGGCAAACTTATTTACTATTAAAGATATATTTAACCCTTAGCGTACGGTGATCGTACATGAACGATCATAGCGCCGCGGCCGGTGGGACGGTGATCGTTCATGTAATCAAGAATTTTCCCGCCACACATTCGTATTGTCGCGCCGTTCTCTTGACTCACAAGGGGAGCCTGAGCATCTGGCAACACTTCCCACTTGCTGAGTTGCCACTTTGACTGTTTTCACGTACTATTCAGTTAGATTTTCTCCTTCATGGAGGCAACATCTGGCAACCCCCGGGACCCGGCGGGTAGTTCCCCCCCCTCCGCTTGAAGAAAGCAGCATGGATGCGGAAATACATGTTCCATATGATTCTGATTTTGACATAACTGATGAGAGTGACGATAGTGATTTTTGTTTTTACACCGATGACAGACATAGGAGAGACGATTTCCCAGCCTAACAAAGGCTAATTTTCCTTTACCCCTCCATCTCCCATTTTACAAACACACACACACACACACACACACACACACACATAGAGAATCTTCGGCCAAGAGACTGTAGGAAGATATCTCAGGTCTGTTTACCGTCCTAGGTGTCAAATACCGAGTGATAAGCCCCCCTCTCTCTCTCTCTCTCTCTCTCTCTCTCTCTCTCTCTCTCTCTCTCTCTCTCTCTCTCTCTCTCTCTCTCTCTCTCTCTCTCTCTCTGTGTGTGTGTGTGTGTGTGTGTGTGTGTGTGTGTGTGTAGCCAAAAATAAACTCACTCTACATCATGAGAGAGAGAGAGAGAGAGAGAGAGTTTCGCGGACCATTTCGTCACGGTGCTGGGCCTTTCTGGTCAGCGGGTTACAATGCACGATCTGACAGAAATCTTTTATGGGCTGTAATTTTGCTCTCAGATGTCATAGAATGCTTGACAGTACATCATTGTACTCAGAATTAAACAGATAAATGGATTTTTATCAATAAAATCATATGCAAACATTTTCCTATATTCCAAGTTACCCGGAGATGGGAATCGAAAATAAATTAGGTAGCCGTACGCTAAGGGTTAACACCTTAAACAACTAATGAAGAATGAATGAATTGTTAAATATCATTGCCTTTTGCGCAAATTATGATAATACAATAATTTGCAGTTTTGTACAATAATTAATACTTTTCTTGAAAGAATTCCTGTGCAAAATGATCCTGCAAGAATATATTCTACAGTCACCCCTCGTTTTTACGGACCTCAATTAATCAAACTTTCAATTTTTCGGTCAATGTCCGTGGTCCGAAGGATTGTCTGATGCAGGCTGTGTTTGTCTAGAGAGTGAGAACTTTGAACGGTAGGTAGCTCTCGCGGCAGACGACGCAGGCAACGCTATTAACCCATAAACTGCGGCTATGGGATTAAGAGGGGCTCCCATGGTGCGGCAATATCAGGAAAAAATTGACTTTCCTTAAGTGATATCTACACTATAGAGATGTGTCACAAATATTTCAATTCACAATTCTGTAACTCAGAGCATACTGTAGCTACCATATTTCTAAGCATTTTTCACCACAAAAATGGATTTCTGGCAGTATCTGGGGCCATTGTGGAGAGTGGGGTGTGGGGAGGGAGGTGGCAGTGGGAATACACACAGATGACTCATTGCCATGGCGACAACCATATGGCAGTTTTGTCAATGTTACATGTGAATACACACAACCATATTCAGTCTGTGCATGTTTCTGTGTGTGTGTGTGTGTGTGTGTTTGTGAATCTATAACACTCTCTCTCTCTCTCTCTCTCTCTCTCTCTCTCTCTCTCTCTCTCTCTCTCTCTCTCTCTCTCTCTCTCCCTGTTCTAAATTAATAAGTGAAATGAATATACTCTCTTCTGCTTGGTTCACAATAAATAAAGTACCGAAATATTAGTTCCGTGTAAGCCACAATACATAATATACACACCATACTATACAGCTGTGTGTGTGTGTGATGGGCGGTGCGGGCCAGCTACCCTTGACTCCTCACTTCTGACAGCTTCTAGTGAAGGAGCACTTGTCCCCATAATCTTGTTTGCTTCATTCTTTTTTATACAAAAACAACTTCTATACTACTAAATTATACCTTCCTCTTACCATACATGAGACTCAAACTCTAATATCTATGAGAGGAGTGCAATGTCAACTATATAAAATAAAAATATAGTAGTTCCATTGTTTCCCTTTATAAGTATGAAATGAATAGCCAGATTCATATTAGGAGGATAAAAATTAGTAAAAGAAAGGTTATTTAAGTATAAGAAATAATAGTTTCAAAAATACAAATCAAAGAAACTGGCGGGAAGACAGCGTCGGCCGCTACGTGTGTTTGTGTTGGAATTGAGAGGCCACGTTCGGATTGTAGGTCAAAATTTGTTCACCAAATGTGTTTGAGTTAAGGGGACCGTTCGGTTACTCGTCGCCAATACCGGTTTTTCGGCCCTAAAATCTTTATTTTTTCACCGAACTCAATAATATTTCTACACAATCTGTACTATCATGAGTTGCTTCTGTACCAGTAATTTCATGCTGATAGCTGCCGTAGTTTTTTTGTAATGCTAATATTGTTGGCAAAAAAAAACGCATTTTATAAAACCTATCAAAGTAAAAAATATGAATAGGACAACAATTTCATTTGGATGACATATTGTAAACACATATATGAACAATAATTGGGATGCGTTTTCAAGTTGCTCAATTTAGGACAATTCTGTAACATCGCAAAGTGACAGCATTTTTTTTTGTAAAAAATTTGAGATATATGAGTCTGCCATAAATTTATTTGATGGTATTATTGCAAACCCAAACCCAACTTTTGTAAAGACTAGTTTGCTGATCATTTTGGTGCAAAAAGTTTTAAAGTTGGTCAATTGCTGGCAAAGTTGAAAGGATTTGCATACGGAAAAACTAAGTTTTGAGAAAAAGCCATTTTTCTGTAAACATCTTCAATACTACATGAAAACCACTCCCAAGATAAACCAAAAGTATATATTTTACTTACATAACTCATCCACCATTCCTGGTAAGTTGGTTTTGGTTGTTTAGGCAGTTTCAGGCCATGTTACATCACGTCTGTCAATGGAAGGTGAATTCTCCCTTGCCTGGTGGAGACCTCTAAAATAATCAGGGCTCCTGGTCCCCTGTTATTATCATACTAGAATATATAATATGATATATTATATATTTCTAATATAAAAATAACATATTCTTAGGGTATCAGTGGAGTCTACAGTACAATCAAAGTACATAGTACAAAGTACAAAGTTACTTTGCAAGTAACTTCGTTGCCGCACTCACACTTCACTAAACTGATAATTGCTTTCAACCTTTGCAATGATATCAGTACCATACGGCTATCTTCACTTGCCTGGTCGACCTCCACCTCCTCTTCTGGGAGTAAACTATGTCTATAGCTTGCTGAGAAGGCATGGCTGCTTGGTAGAGGTAAGTCCTGGCGGTCCTCCTGGATGCATTCTCAATGTTTGCCTTTCGTCTTTTACTTTGACTTGGCATTGTCCCTTATTGTAGTCCAAAAGTAAGTCACAAGCGATCACAAAATGAGAGAAATGCACTTCCTTTGTGAGCAATACCGAGCGCAAAAACACTCAGCTGGTAAGGATCACGTGACTCACTCTCCACTCTCCCCCTCCTACTCCACCTTGCTGCCAGCAGCCTAAACTATCGTACAGTGACGTCAATCAGAGAAACTCAGAAAAAAACGCCCCAAAAACTAAAAACAATACAAGAAAAACAAAGGTACTCAAGAAAGGGGCGTGGCAGCAGCATGGAGGTATTTAACCCTGGTAAGGTATCGTGAGCCCAAATGTACACCACTCGCGTGCGCAGAGTGCCTTTTTTTATTATTATTACTAATCGGCAACAGCTTCGCCAAACCTAACACGACGCCTTGACAGTGTGATGCGAGCTGTAGTGGAGGATGGATGTGCCTCTCGGCTTAACAGTAAATTTATTATGAAGCGTTCGTTATCTTCAGAGGGGAAAAATTTCCCCTTTTTTTCTTTTTTGCACAGGTATCCCAGTTCTGGTTGAAAGGAAGTCAGTTTTGGTGAGGATGACTGCTGAACACTTTTCTACCATGTGCTTTATAATGAGGGATATTGAAAGCAAGGATATATGACTTTTATTTACGTGTTCTTGCTATGTCTCAAAAAACTTTTTTTTTTCTAAAATTGGTTATAAATCTTTATAGTCATTGCAGTTATTTCACAACATCACATAACATTAAAAAAGTTATATTTAATTTCTTAGGGAGAAAAAGACAAAAGAAAGTGGACCTTAATTTTTGGCAGATTTTTTAATTTGTGGTGTATGATTGGGAATGCCGTACCTGATACGCTATTGAAATATAACGATACCTGTCCAGGGTTAAATGCCCGGCCCTTTAAACCTACCTATAATACGATGTTTGCGTTGTGCGGCTGGCAATGGGTCGGGCATACTGTGAGGTTACAGTTGCCAAATCCGCAAAAAAACTATTTTTTCACCGAAAATGCCGAATGGTCCCCTTAAAGGGTGTTTGAATCAAGAGGTACTACTGTATACATGAGGCGCCTAGAGCCAGAGTGATGGAAGCGACACTCCGGCCGAAATTAATATTTTTATCCCATTGTCTTCCCCCACCTTCCTACTGTGGCGGGAAGCAGAGTAGAAGTCATAATATACACCTCAATAAGGTCGAAAATCCACCCAAATGCAGTTATCTGTAGACCCTTTGTGTCGCTGTGGAAGCAAGAGGATGAGTGGCTGGTGCCAGAGTGTCGTAACTCCCACCGAGCAGCCAGCCAGTGAACCAATGAACGCACGCCATGCTCGTCACGTGACATGACTGACAGACGTGCGCTTCCCTCACACCTCCTACCCACAGACACTTGGCCACCCTCTGCCAGCTTGCCACAACTGCATGACACTCTGCCTTTCTTGTACACTAATACCCATGAGTTTGCCATTATGGCAGACAACATGCCCCCTGAGGAGCCAGAACCCTCCAGAGAAAGGAAAAGGATGCGTAATCCTGCAGAGTGGAAGAAAAACTTAGGTAAAAGACGAAGGAATATGGGAGAGGCATACGTGAGCAGGTCTACAGGCCGTCAAGTACAGGTGCAGTACTCACCTGCCAGATAATTTTCTTATTCTTTCCTGTTCTGTTATCCTAATGGATTATTTTCAGTTTGGTAGATGTTTGTTTCCATTTTCTGGCATTAAAAGGATTGCTATTTTTCTACTCTTGATCATTCTCTCCTTATTAAGTGTTTACATTAAGAAGTACGTGCACGAGTGTTGCTTACGTTTTGGCTTAATAGAATTAATACATCACTCAAGAAAGGCTTCAGTGGTGGTGAATCCCAATAACCTACACAATGTTGAAACAACTACACATAAGAACAAGAACAAACAATGCATGCATGGTTGATTCTCAAAATATTTGAAGTGTTTTATTTTTTCCCACAAATAAACCGAATAAAAAAGCAATCATCTTTTCACAATGCTTTTATATCACTGAATGCCCAGATACAGGCTGCAAAGTACATTAAATAACGAACATTTTGAAGCCAAGCCTTACTTCCTCTCTCAATTAATTGAGGAGATATTGCATTCCGAATGTTGCAAAACTTTGATCGCTTTTTTCTCCGTTTTGTAGTTTCAGCGCTTACGTTACTCTGGCTCTAGGCACCTCATATATGTTACAGTAAAATCTTCAAAGCAGGAAATTTGTAAATTTCCTAAATTTCCTACTAAAATTTGTAGGAAATTTACAAACATACTAATTTTAGGAGCCAGGAATTTTACAAAATTTTACAAAAAAAGATTAGGTTAGGTTAGGTTAGGTTAGTAATTTTGTAAATTTACTGATTGAAACAGTCACTTTGTAAATTTACTGAAAAATCAAGGAAATCTACAAATTTACTGTTTTGAAGATTTTACTGTAATATATATATATATATATATATATATATATATATATATATATATAATATATATATATATATACATACATACATGTATATATAAAGGCTAAATTTACATGAGGTCCAAAATCTAAATAAATGTTTAATTTTAATGAATGGCCACTAAATTTTTCATGCGAGTTCCTGTGCACTACCCATACAATAAGAGTTACACACACGTGTGCACATTTTATATATATATATATATATATATATATATATATATATATATATATATATATATATATATATATATATATATATATACAGTACTAGTCAAAAATATGCGACCACCCACCTACGACCACAACCTCAAACAATGTCACAATAGAAATAAAATAAAAAAACAATGTTTTCCTGTAGTATTAGTACTTTGTTGGTCCACCCTTCCTCTTAATGACACTTTTCAGTCGATTTGGAAGAGATAGAGCCAAGTTCCTGAGGGTATCTGCCTGTATGTTCTCCCAACACTCACGTATTTCAACCTCTAGCCGTGGAACCGAACTCACGTCTTTTCCTTGTAAATCCTTCTTTATGATGGCCCAAAGATTTTCTATTGGGTTTATATCAGGGCTGTTACCTGGCCAGTCATCAATAAAGGGTACCTCACAGTCTCTGAGCCACTGTGTCACAGATTTGGCAGTGTGGGCTGGTGCACCATCCTGCTGGAATACTTTGGCACTGCACATGTCAAAACACTCTGGCAAATGGTCAGCCAAGAGCTCTAAATACACATTTGCATTTACTTTGAGGTTCTTAGGAAGTACCACTAACTTGCCAAGTCCAAGGCCAGAAAAGCAGCCCCAAACCATAAGTGAATCTGGGTGTTTCACTGTGCTTTCAAGATAGCGGGGGTCGAGAGGATCACTGCCACGTCGGCGGTACACTCTGGCATTCCTGTTACATGTCACATTAAAAGTGGCCTCATCTGACCATAACACTGACAGCCAATCGTCATCATCCCACTGTCCGTATTTACGAGCAAATTTAATTCGCTTGCCCTTCTGCAACTTGCTAAGGAGAGGCTTCTTAGTAGGCTTGTGACTCTTGTAGCCTAACTCATACAAGCGACGTGACACTGTTCGTACAGACACCTCTTGGAAGGCCCCAGCATTTTCTTCTTTCAACTTCCTTGCTGTGGTCGAAGCTGTGGCCTCTATGGTTCGTTTTAAAATGTTTGTAGCACGTTTGGAGATCTTTCGTGGACGGCCAGAGCGAGGTTTCTTCTTTGGGAGTTTGTCACTGCCACCCTCACGAAACAGACGTGAGTACTTCTTAACACTAGTACGCCCCACACCAGTAAGCCGGCAGATTTCAGTTATTGAATGGCCTGCCACCTTCAGACCAACAATCTGAGCAACTGTCTCACTAGTCAAATCCTTAGAATTCGACATAGTATGGTGATAATGCACTCAAACCACAAAAAACTTACGTGAAGCAGGGTCGATTATGGGAGCAACACACAACAGACAATCTCTCCATGTGACAGCCAGAGGCACACTGACGACTTCCTGCTAGCTCAAGCTTGTAGTGACGGGATGGTCTGATGTCATAGGGTGGTCGTGTACTTCTGTCTAATATCACTTCACCCTCATAAACACCATCCTATTTTTCGCCATAAATACACGACCACGTAGGAAGGTGGTCGCATATTTTTGACGAGTACTGTATATATATACACAGTGGTAACTCTTGATTTGAACACCCTTTGACTTGAACACTTCCCAATTCGAATACATGTGGTGAACAAATTTTGACCTCCAATCTGAACGGTGCCTTTCAATTCAAACACAAACACATGTGGCGGCCGACGCCGTCTTCCCACCAGTCGGCCGGTCTCGCTTGTACTTCTCCGCCATGAACACCTCTCTCTATTGCGACTCGGGAATGGCTTTCAAGTCACTCTGGCCCCTAGTTGCCTTGGTTACTCCAGCCCCCAACCCTGGTCACTTCCTACTCACCACCCCAGTCAATGTGGGCTTCTACTCTGGTCACTGGCAAATATATTTATTAATGAAGATATATTTAACACTTTAAACAACCAATAAAGAAAGAATTGTTAAATATCAGTGTCATTTGTGCAAACTACAATAATACAATAATTTGCAGTTTTTTCAATAATTTATACTTTTCTTGAAATAATTCCTGTTGGAAATGATGCTGCGAAAATATATTCTACTTGATACAAGAGAGAGAGAGAGAGAGAGAGAGAGAGAGAGAGAGAGAGAGAGAGAGAGAGAGAGAGAGAGAGTGAGTGGCTGGAGGAGGGAGGGAGTTGGGCCTACTCGGTCTGTTTGTGTGTCGAATACGAGTGGATAAGGGTGGAGTGAGGGGGAGGGGGGGAATACTACACGATTTGTTCCCATATTTATTGTATGAGAGGGAGGCAGGGCCTGTTTCGTCTTCATCGGGACTCAGTAGTTTCACACCGAAGTAAATAAGTCTTTTGTTATGCCTGTTTTTTTTTATATATTTCATATTTGTGTTTACTTTGTACTCTCAAAATGTGAAGGATATCTATGAATTACGATGAGATGAGGGGAAAACAAGGTGCCACCCTAGTGGGCCAGGACCAATTTTATTTATTCCCAATTACTTCTTAACAATGGCCGTTGCGTCTTTTAGCTATTGTGCCGATGTTAAGGAACCAATTTCTCTCAATAGCTGGGGTTGAGTGTAGTATTTTTTATTCAAAATAAACTGGAATGGATTAGATGTTTTTACATTAATTTCAATGTTAAAAATAGCTTCCTAATTCGAATTTTCGCAATTCGAACATCCAGAAAGAACAAATTAAGTTCGAATCAAGAGGTACCACTGTATATATGAATTGGAGACTCAATCCTCAAATGTCTCAATAGTCAAACTTTTGAGTACTTAAATGCAAAAGTTTGATTAAATACTAAAAACAATATAGTACTCAAATGTCCACACAAATAGTTATAAACAAAAGCTTCCTCTCTGCCATCACCACCCACAGTCAGTCTCCACAAGGATTTGTGGCAGTTGATGAGTGAAGGATGCTAGCTCACCTAAGAGTGTTCATTGGTGTCACTACTGTGATGTCTTGAGGAAAGGCAGCTAATCATAAGACAGCATTACTCTGAGGCTGAGGAAATCATGACATTGTTCACAAACTTTGGTTCAGCATCACATGCTTACAGCTACTACTCACCACAGTCACATTATGGATGCCACAATATAACTAGGAGACTGATTCCCTCAATATTGAGACCTTAACTCTGGTGGAGATGGTGGTGGGTTAGCATGATGATTTCAGGCAGAATATCACTATCACTTAGTGCCACAGAGTCAAGGTGATCCTCATGACAATATTGTGTATGAATACAAAGATAATATCTATTATATAAGGCAGTAGAGGAGTAGATACACAAATATTGCAGTTTGTCTGTTACCTGTATTATTCTATTGTTGTTGGATCATGAAAAATCTTAATCCACTATCTTTTTCTCTATCCATTCAAATTATCAGAGTGTGTGGATTTTTATAGTACATGGAAACAAATGACTGAAGATTACTCTTTTCTGCAGGTTTGACAGCAGCATTCTTGAGGAGCAGTACCAACGATCATCCCATGCCACCCTGACCCTGCGGTTTCAGTATGCATTGCTGTACATCTTGGTCAACAGCCTTGTGTGGGCCATCTACTGGGCATCCATCCGCACCCAACACTGGTCCACCTGCCTCTCAGTGGCACTTACCTTCGCAGTAGTCGCCTTCTTTCAGCTCATTTACACAAGAACCAAAAGTTACACGGTTAGCCTCAACTTCAATTTTTATTTTTTCAATAACCAGTCTTCCTTTACTTGTGCAGCTGTTGGTCATAAGCAAAGGGGTGGGATGTATATTGGGTTGACCAAACACAGGAAGTTTAATTAGTCTCTCTGGTTGCTGAATTGAATATTGTTGAGGACTGATACAGTTGAGTTTTATTTCCATCTGCCTATCTCTTTCTTGGATCTCTGCCTACGTCTCCCAGAGGTGTGGGCATGACAGAAAAGCTGTCCCCTCTAGCAGTTCTTGCTTGCTCAAGAACTCTGCCTGTAATGACAACTCTGTTACACATGTACTTGTTTTACCCAATCCTTCCATCTTTCAAGTGGCCTTCCTTTCCTATTAGTATGTTCAACTTTTCTCACATTTTCTTCATAACTTTCCTCCTTGTTTTTTTTTTCAATTTACACCACTTGCACAGATGTTTATACCTCATCTTCCATACACACTCATTTTTCTCACCCTCCTATCTTGTCATTACATATATCCATTACAGATAACTATTTCCATGACACATCTTGATTGTTACAGGGCCATTACTTGCTCAAGTGCTGCCACGGGATAAAGTTGTTAATGCCTACTCCCAACATCAACAGCATTCCATGGGCAAGCAAACTGAGTCTAACCAATGACACACACAAACACGCAATGTATATATATACAAGGAACTTTTATGCAAGTTTGATTTCACTTTTTTATAAATTACACGATGTTCAAAATCCAAACAAATGTTTAATTCACATTTCTTTCACTTATACATTATATTTCATTATATGGCCACCAGATGTCTCACAAGAGTTTCTGTGTCCTACTGAAACGACAACAGTTACACACATGTGCAGACACTATATTATATGTATATATATATATATATATATATATATATATATATACTAAATATGTACAGGTAACTCTTGATTTACATGAGTGCTGCATTGTTACAAAGGTCATATAAAACAAAAACGAAGGGAATTTAATAATTGTATATTATATATATATATATATATATATATATATATATATATATATATATATATATATATATATATATATATATATATACATTGGCCATCAAATGTAGTATCGGGCTGTCCACTCAACAGCATAACGCAACAAAAACGACTGTATGAACCGACACATCAGAGAATATTATCAGGTTTTGTTCTTTAATTTCATGTGTTGTCTTGCTAGGAGAAACCTTTATCTGTCTTTTAAGCACATTAACAATCTTTGGGGAACACTTTTGAAGCCGTCCAGAGTTTGGTAAAAGGTTCAGTGGTGTATCACAGGTTGAAGCACAGCAGTGCGCCAGCTATCTCTCCATTGTACATTGAGCAACGCCATTCTGCTCCACAATAGCTTTAGTGCCAAAACCAACCTTATGTAAGGTGTAGGTATGGCTGATTTTGTCCTCACTAATATAGGGCTTAGGTCCCAATGCCATGTGAGCGAAAAGAGCGATCTGAAAACAATTGTTCAGCAACTGGTCACAAAAACGTCCTTCCCCTTCGACTACCACAAGCACACCGAACCTACTGATGCATTGGTGGGAAAACACTAGTCTGGGGGGAAGTTACCAAGCAGTAATTGTTTTGACTCGGATTACGTGGAGCGGCCAGGAGGTATGGTACAAAATCCGCCATAAGTTTCGGCCGACAGGGCTTACCCGCCACTACATTTGACAGTCACTGTATGTACATTTATATTCATATATATATATATATATATATATATATATATATATATATATATATATATATATATATATATATACAGTGAGTCCTTATACACTAATTCTTTTATCAGGTAAATTCACAGATACAGTATTTGGTAATTACCACCCCTCGATTTGATTTACGGTAAGGAAATTCTCAGATAAGGTATCCGCTCGAATTTTGTTTATACCGTACCATAGCACCACCACGCCGTGCGGCCACCACAACAATCAGTCTTTTCCCGTGTTTCCCATTGAACACAAGTTAAATCTTTACGGTGTGATTTTTGTGGATATTGTTATCACAACTCCCTCATCTTCGTTTACCCACGTAACGGAAGATGAGTAAGGGTTGAGATTCCTACTGCCCCTTAGCCTCGGGAGGGACATCATCTGATAGAATACGTGGTGAGTGAAAGGTAAATAAAAATATTTTTTGTTTATTTCTTTTCTTTTGTGCAGTACTTTACTTTTTTCTTATGCGACCATTTTCATGTATTTTCATGCCTATAGGGATGATTTTCCACGTGCTGAAACGCATATCCTATTATTACATGTTATAATGGGTTCAGTGTACAGTACAGTACAGTAATTTCGATTTGCAGTAAGGTTTGCAGAAACGCATATGTACCGTATAACGAGGACTTCCTGTATGTATGTATATATATATATATATATATATATATATATATATATATATATACATATATACATATATACACACACACACACACATACACACAGGTACTTCTTATTTTATGCTTGTTTGATTTACATGTTTTGGAATTTACGTGTGGTCCAAAATACCCACCAAATATGGAATTAGGTATGTTTCTTTTCACTTGTATGCGATATTTCATTGATTGGCCAACAGATGTCTAACGTGAGTTGCTTTATGCAACCCATACAATAGCAGTTACACAATCAAATGTGCATAGAATATATATATATATATATATATATATATATATATATATATATATATATATATATATATATATATATATATATACACA
>CM035195.1:10795581-10870385 GCA_020233015.1 Callinectes sapidus | reverse complement strand
TATATATATATATATATATATATATATATATATATACAGTGGTACCTCTTGATTCGAACTTAATTGGTTCTTTTTGCTTGTTCGAATTGCGAAAATTCGAATTAGGAAGCAATTTTTACCATTGAAATTAATGTAAAAACATTTAATCCATTCTAGTTGATTTTAAGTAAAAAAAATAAATAAATACTACACTCAACTCCAGCTATTGCAAGAAATTGGTCCCTTAACATCGCCGCAATACCTAAGAACGCAATAGCCATTGTTAAGAAGTAATGGGAAAAAACAAAATTGGTCCTGACCCACCAGAGTGGCAACATGATTCAACAAATTGACACCTTGTTTTTCCCTCATCTCATCATAATTCATAGATATCCTTCGCATATTTACAAAGTAAACACAGACATGAAATGCATAAAAAATAAATAAATACAATAAAAAAAGGCATAACAAAAAACTTATTCGGTGTGAAACTCCCTGGTCCCGATGAAGACGAGACAAGCCTCCCCCCAGGTCCCCGCCCCCCTCCCATGCACTGAATACAGGAACAGATCGCATAGTATTCCTCCCTTCCCCTTCCCTCCATCCTTATCCTCTCCCATTCGATACCCAAACAGACCGAGTAGGCCGCCTCCCCTCCCCCCACTCTCTTCTTCCTCCAGCCACTCACCATCCTCTCTCCCTCCTCCCCCTCTCTCTCTCTCTTTCTTATCAAGTAGAATATATTCTCACATCATTTCCAACAGGAATTATTTCAAGAAAAGTATAAATTATTGTACAAAACTGCAAATTATGTATTATCGTAGTTTGTGCAAATGACAATGATATTTCACAATTCATTCTTCATTGGTTGTTTAAAGTGTTCAATATATCTTCATAGTAAATAAGTTTGCCAGTGACCAGAGTAGAAGCCACATTGACTGAGGTGGTAGGTAGGAAGTGGCGGGAAGGCACATCGGCTGCCACGTGTTTTTGTGTTTGAATTGAGAGGCTGCGTTCGGATTGGAGGTAACAATTTGATCGCCAAATGTGTTCGGATTGGGAAGTGTTTGAGTCAAAGGGTGTTCGAATCAAGAGGTACCACTGCATATATATATATGTGTGTGTGTGTGTGTCTATATATATATATATATATATATATATATATATATATATATATATATATGTATATACACACACATTATACCTTCTATTCGCTGGAGTTACATTCCATCCCTTCCCGCGAATACCGAAAATCTGCGAATAATTGATGCAGTTTTAAAACGCCTATGTATGATAATATGCAGTGGCCGCAAAAAATCTATACATTTACGCCGCAAAAAAAATCTATATTTGCAATTTTATGAATAGATTTCACTTGCTTTCCCACCATAGGAAAAAGTGGGTGGAGCTAGTGATAGTGTAGGTGTCTAGAGCCCACCTTTCTTCACTGTTGGCCAATAGGCTAGGCTTCAGTGCACCTGCTGCTCTTGATGAGAAAGGGTTGTTTGTAGGCTACTCCTCATTGCCCTTTTTTATTTTACTTTTACATCAACTTTGACACCCTCTAAATCCCCTTCTGGTGATTAGAATGGGTTGCAAAAAACTTTCAATGGAAGAAAAGACCCATGCCCTTGCTCTATTAGAGCAGGGAATGTCAGTAAAATGTGTGGCTGCAGATTTGCAGGTGACAAGGATGGCTATTTACAGCCTGAAAAAAGTGGCCGCTGCCCACCCTCGTGGTACTGCACAACCAAGAAAACAGGGCTTTGGGGCCCCTAAGAAGACCTCTACTCACACTGACAGGATCTTAAAACAAGAAGTGACATCAGATCCATCTATAACAGCTGTCCGTCTCGAAAAACCATCCTAGTCTCCTCAAAAACATCGCTGTGAGAATGATCCAACATCGGCCGCAGAAGGACCTAAAAATGCTAGCTCAATGTGCCTCCAAGAAGCCCTTGCTCACCAAGGCCATGAAGAAGAAAAGGCTTGATTTCTGCAGGAAATACAAGGATTGGACATCAGAGCAGTGGCAGAAAGTGATGTTCAGTGATGAAAGCACCTTCAGGCTGGTCAGGGGCAACTCAAAGATAATTCGTCACCACAGTGATGTGTCCAGATACGACCCGTGGTACACAGTTAAAACGGTAAAACACGCAGACAGTGTGATGGTGTGGGGTGTCTTTAGTGGTAACAGGGGCAGGAGTGGACTTTACTTCCTCCCCAAGAATGTGACCATGAAAGGTAGCAATTATATTGATGTTTTGAGGGTTCACATGCTCGATTTTTGGGACATTCATGAGTGTGAGCATTTTATGCATGACGGTGCGCCTGCCCATAAGTCCAAGCAATTGAAAAAATTTCTTTATGACAATAATATCAGTGTTTTGGAGTGGCCAGACTTAAACCCAATAGAGAATGCCTGGAACCTGATGAAGAATGAGCTGGAGAAATCTTGACACATCAGTATGCAAGACCTGAAGGAGGTGCTAATGAAGCTCTGGGTTGCTATGGGCACCACCTATTTCACAAAACTTGCCTCTTCGATGCCCAGAAGGATCCAGATGGTACTCAGGAGCAAAGGGAACATGACTAAATACTAAGTGTAACTCTAAAGTGAAAATGAAATACTTGTAAGTTGTATTTTTTAGTTTCATTGTCTTAAAGTCCTTAGTGAATAGATTATTTTGCAGCCACTGTATACGTTAAAATATGCTTTCCAAACACATTCTAAAGACATTCTTACTCATTAATACAATAATAATGTAGTAATGATAAATTAAAAACAGTAATAATGTACAATAATATGTACATAGTAGGTAAGTCTCTCGCACGAAGGTGCTTGAAGGGAAGGGGCATGAAGGTCACGCCGTCTGCAGCCAGTCAGCAGAAAAGAGAAACGAAAGCTCATAACTGTCATTGTTATTTCAAAATTATTTACCAGTTCTGCTGTATCATCTCTCCTTTCTATTTTTTTTATTTCATGTTAACTGACATTGTTATTTTAAAATTATTTACCAGTTATACTGTATCATCTTTCTTTTCTATTTTTGTTATTTTATTTTAACTGACATTGTTATTTTAAAGATATTTACTGTTATTTTAAAATTATTTACGTTATACTGTATCATCTCTCTCTTCTATTTATTTTTATTCTATATTAACTGACTTTTTTTATTTTTAAGTTATTTACCAGTTATACAGTATCATCTCTTTTTTCTATTTTTTTTACTCTATATTATATTATATTTTGCTAAAAAAAAAAAAAAAGGCCTATGAAGCTCACAAAATTGACAAAATTAGGAAAAAAAACTTTGAGAGAAAAATCTGAGTGTGTGGGGCCGCAAACAGTGAACTGCAAATGGGTGTATATATATATATATATATATATATATATATATATATATATATATTACATGATTTATGTTGTTTTTGTGTTCACGTGATCTATTGAAAAATGCAATACTCACATCAATTGAGTTACTTGTTTATATATATATATATATATATATATATATATATATATATATATATATATATATATATATATATATATTATGTAAGAGGGATGCCAGCTAAGGTCAACATAAGATAAGAAATGAAGTCCACTAATTTGCCTGACCCTTTTAGGTTCAAAAGAGTTAGCCAAAGTGTAGGGATAAATTAAATGTCTTGAAACCTTCCTCTTAAATAAATTAAAGACTTATGAAGTTTGAAATATAGAAGCAGGTAGGGGGTTCCAGAGTTTACCAGAAAAAGGAAGAAATGCTTGAGAGTTCTGGTTAACTTTTGCATTAGAGAGTTGGACAAAATATGGGTGAAGGAAGAATAAGGCCCTCTGTAGTAAACCCACAGGAAGAGAGGAGGCATGCAGTTAGCAAGATCAATAGAACAGCTAGCTACCATGAAAATAGTGATAGAAGATAGTAAGAGATGCAACATTCTGGCAGTGAGAAAGAGACTGAAGACAGTCAGTCAGAGGATAGGAGTTGATAATTTTTTTATTTCACCCTATCTAATACGGCTGTAAGTGAAACCTTCACACATATGTGAAGAGTACTCCATACATTGGTGGACAAGGCCATGCAAGAAGCCTTCACTGATCAATAATTTTATCTTTTGCTAAAAGATTGCATAGTTAACAATGTGTGACAGTGGAAATATGCTGCAAGACTCTCCCATCCTAACATCGCAACATATAGAAATATACACATGCATCAAACACAAGTAATAGTGGAAACTATGAACCTAGAGTGTAGTTTACCAATTCTGTGTAGTGAATTCTGAAAATATGGTAAGTCAAGTACCTAATGATGAGGAATTAAAGTTAATGTTAAAAAAAACTTGTTCATGTAATGACTGCAGTGAGGTGTGATTTTTTCTTTTTTCTTTATTATACCATTTAATATTTTTCATGATGGGATAAAAAAGTAGTTGGTCTCAACATTTGTATATAAAATTTATATCAAGACACTTAAAAAGTAGTTAGGTTGGATGATCATATTTGTTGACTTTTCTAGTTGGTGAGAAAGTCCATAAAAGTGAAGGCCATCCAAATAAAATTATCCCTGAAAATTTAGTATGTAGTCAAGAGCTACCTGATATACAGAGTGCCCTAGATACTTAGAGTTCTAAAATCTACGACATTTTTAACAAAATCTGGAAAAACTTCATATTGCTTTGAGTTTGTATGAGAAACTGCATCATTATTCTCTTCTAAATAATGAATACTTCTCTGTCAGAATATGCTGACATCTAGGTCACCCTGTATGCTTGTAACAACTGTGGTTGTGTTTTGAAATTGGCTATTATTTAATGTAGTGATTTGTCTACATCAATTGTTCATTTTATTTGTTTGTATTCTTGTTGGGGCTTAGTATTTGTTTTATTTTTGCATATTCTCAAGTAACTCTTTTTAATAGATTTATTGTAATTGTCAAATTACCAGTGTTATGTGTTTTTGTCTTGATAATTTTCCCTTTTTCTTTATGGATTTGTATGTTAGAAACAGGTATGTTGTTCTGTATTTTCTTTTATTCTCATTGGAAAATAGCTTGTTGCACAGCAGTAAATGTGCACTTTCACTACTTTCCAAGAGCCATCAGTTGTTGGTGTCTGTGGTGATGTCTGTCTCCCTGATCCTGGCGAGTCTGCTGCCCTACTCCCTCCACCAGCCTTCCTCCGCCCTTCCCCGGGTGGGCCCAGACCTCACAGCAGTGGGCATGTTTGCCATATGTATTGAAGTGAGTGTGCCAGTCAGTGTGTACAGCTTGGGGCACAGGGCTGTGTGGCCAGAGAGCTGGAGTCATACAGACTGTGGCTAAAGTAGTCTTTAGTTCTCATTATCATTTGTATACTATCAGAGTTACTCATATATGATCTATGCAGAATGGATATGATTAAGAGTGGTTGTAATTGTCAATTTCTCCTAAAAAACTATGTTTTTGCAAGAAATTAAAGATTTGTTACTATAGTAGTCTGGAATTTCGACATGATGGTTCTCTAAAACTTTACTATTGAAAAAATAGCATGATTCCATGGCTGACCAACCTTGACTAAAAATGCTGCCCTCTCATCCTTTACTCTGAGATGCAGGAACAGTTCCATCCATTCATATTTTAGTGTTGCTTTATGATCTCAATGCCATGAAACCATATTAATGTCTACTGCATTCCTGATATTTAACTCCCTGCAAATTTCTCCTTCTACATCGGTGCCAAAGTTCTTGTTGCTAAATGTGTTGTTTCTTTAGAGGGGTTAGTTGTTGCCTCATCTTTTGGCAGTACACATCAAACTCATTGTTTTCCATCATTCAGTTTGGCTGTGCAAATCAAATTAACTTCAATGCATCAGTGTAATGGCCGTTCAAGTCAAACTGACCGGTCTGTGTCTTGAACGGGCAACTCAAATCAACCCTTATGCATCATTTTTGGCTGTAAGTCAAGCTAACTTCCATGTGTCATTGTATTGGCTGGTTGAGTCAAACTAGCTCCCATACATCAGCCTCTATGCAAAATATGTCAAACTAATTACTCTAGTAAATTTCTTGGGCATGGAAGTCAAACTGTCTCTCTTCAGTCTGTGACCATTAAGTCAAACTGCTGCTATGTGAGGAGACATGCAAGTCAATTTAATTACCATGTATCATTTTTCCTCACCTTTTAGATCAAAGTATTTTCCATGCAGTCACTCAGCAGTTACAAAATTGCCACTAACAAGTAAAATATGTTGTATTGTATTAAATTTTTCTGCCTTCCTGAGCATTGAAATTTTCCTTTTTGTGTCAAAATTGCCAGCTAGGTAGAGATAAATTTACACTCAAGATTTAGAACGTTAAAATGGAAACTGTTGAAATTCAAGAAAATACTGCACCAGCTGCCTTTCCTGCTAATGAGGGAAGATTTTTAAATTTGTAAATAAAGAACAAAATCCAAATAAAATAAATATACTGAGCCTAATGCATGTTATATATGATAGTAACACTGATTTTATTTCTACACTGCATTCTTCTGAAAAAAAAAAAATAAGATATTTAAGAAAATATACAGTATTATTTCTTGTATTCAGTAGACCAGTTTTCACTCTCCTTTTGGTAAGACATCAAGAAGTACTATTTTTTTTAAAGCTAGAAATTGAGACTTCGGAATGTGTTCAGATTTTGATGTTTAATGAAAACCCATTTCACACACATAAGTGACTAACCAAATAAAGCTCCCAAGAAACTCCTTAAGTCTCTCTCTCTCTCTCTCTCTCTCTCTCTCTCTCTCTCTCTCTCTCTCTCTCTCTCTCTCTCTCTCTCTCTCTCTCTCTCTCTCTCTCTCTCTCTCTTTATTTTTCCCACCTAGTTTCTCACTCTCCAACTGTCAAGATTCTCATTTTAAGTTTATGTGGACTAACAATTTCTAATTTGCCTTTTTCCATCACACCCCATAGACTTTTCCATTGGCCCATTCCATAGTTTTCAACCTGCAAAACCTAAAATGATAAGCTTTACTGTGCTTGTTCTGTACTTTTTATTTTATGGAAAAAAAATTCATTTTGTAATTTTTTTGTTGATTTATTTTTTTACAAAAGATGGAAAAACAAACTTCACTGTGCTTATTCTTTATTTGCATGACCTGCTTTGTCATTGATTCATGTGGAGTTGCAGATTTTCTTTTTTTTGTGGAGTATCCAGTTAGTTGAAGATTGTAAATGGCCATTGGCCTTCATTTTCAGTAATAATATGTAATGTTCATTTAGTTATTCATCCTCAACACTAAATTTCATGCACTTGGCACACACACACACCCTTCACTTAAGATTTTTAAAAATGGTGACAAAAAACACCAGCCTAGGAGTCCCCTTCTCAGTAGGGGGCCATAAATGTCTCCAGCTCAGACAGATATTTTGATATCGACCAAAAATGTCTTGACATCTCCCCTCAACCTTTTCTGCATTAACTTCTGCAACATTTGAAATCTCAGATCTAATTCTTTTCCTCACTGACACGCAGGTGTCTGAGGCAACTGACATTAGCCCCTTTTCTGTTACCTTCTACTTTCTCTATCCTTATTTCTGTTCCAAAGCTGAATGTTGAGTCTATGTGCACAACAACTTAATGTGCTCTCATGCCTTCACTCTTGAATCTTCCGAATTTTATTCCATCTGGCTTTGACTTAGAAGTCAAAGCTGAATGTTGGATCTATGTGGGCTTTTCAGCTTTTCGTGTAATTAACTCCTCTCCTCTGACTGACTGTCTTCAGCCTCTTTCTCATCGCCGCAATGTTGCCTCTCTTGCTGTCTTTTACCGCTACTTCCATGCTAACTGCTCTTCTGATCTCGCTAACTGCGTACCTCCCCTGCTCCTGCGGCCTCGCTGCACAAGACTTGCTTCTTCCTCTCTCCCCTATTCTGTCCACCTCTCTAATGCAAGAGTTAACCAGTATTCTCAGTCTTTCATCCCTTTCTCTGGTAAACTCTGGAACTCTCTGCCTGCTTCTGTATTTCCACCTGCCTATGACTTGAACTGTTTCAAGAGAGAGGTATCAAGACACTTATCCCATTCTTTTGGCACATGAATCCGGACTTTCCAGGGACCGGCACTAAAGTGGGCTATTTTGTTTTATTTTTGTTGCCCTTGGCTGCCTCCCTTCTACATAAAAAAAAAAAAAAAAAAAAAAAAACCTTGATGTGCTCTTGTGCCCACACTCTTGAATCTTCCGAATTTTTCACCATCTGGCTTTGACTTACAAGTCACTCCCTTACTAAATTTATCTGTGCTGTATATCGCTCCCCTGATTCCTCTGACTATAGTAAATTTTTTGGCTATTTAACTTCTAAAGTGGAGCACATTCTATCTCTCTATTCTTTTCCAGAGATCTCCATCCTTGGAGACTCCACTGTTCACCACCACCTTTGGTTTTCCTCTTCCTTTACTGACTATCTTGGTAAACTTGCCTTTAACTTTGTTATCCTCTATGACCTAGAGCAACTGGTGCAACACCCTACTCATATTTATGTCTTGTCTTGGAGATATGCCCAACATTCTCAATCTTTTCCTTACCTCATTCCTTTTGTTTATGCTGTTACCGTATCTTCTCCCGTGGGCTCTTTCAATCACAGTATCATATCTGTATCTTGTCCTATTTCTCCAGTCCCTCCCCAGGATCCCCCAAAGCGAAGATTCTCCTAGCGTTTTGCGTCTGCTAATTGGTTGGACCTGAAAATGTATTATGCTGATTTTCCTTGGAATGATTACTGTTTCCATGTCAGAGACCCATCTCTGAGTTCTGAGTGCATAAGAGGTGATAGTGTCTGGCATGGAGGTGTACATTCTTCACTCTTTCTCTCAACCTAAATCTTCCTAACCTCGCTTTAACCCAGCCTGTTCTTGTGCTATACGTGATAAAGAGGTGGCCCACAAAAGATACTTAAGGCTTCCATCACCTGAATCTCATGCACTTTATACTTCTGCCTGAATCATGCCAAGTCTGTTCTACAACTTGTCTAACACTATTTCATCAATAGAAAATGCCGAAAACTTTCAAACTCCATCTCCCCTTGAGATTTCTGACATCTGATCAAAAACATCTCCAGTAACTTTACTTCATCCTCCTTCCCTCCTTTATTTCATCCTGATGGCATTACTGCCATCACATCTGTCTCTAAAGCTGAACTCTTCTCTCAAACCTTTACTAAAAACTCTGCCTTGGATGATTTTTTACTTGTTCCTCCCTCTCCTCCTCCCTTGACTATTTCATGCCTTTAGTTAAAATTCTCCACAGTGATGTTTTCTATGCCCTAGCTGGCCTAAGCTCTGAGGAGGCTTATGGACTTGATAGGGTCCCTTTTATTCTTCTCACAAATTGTACTTTTGTGCTTGCACCTTGCCTGGCCAAACTCTTTCAACTCTGACTGTTGACTTCTACCATTCCTACTTGCTGGAAGTTTGCCTACATTCAGCTTGTCTCTATAAAAGGTGAACATTGTAATCTCTGAAACTACCATCCTATTGCTTCAATCTCCTTGTCTACAAAAATTTAATCTATCCTCAATAGGAGATTCTTAAACATATGTGACTTTACAATCTTTTATCTGATTGCCAGTATGGTTTCCATCAAGGTCGCTTTACTGGTGATTTGGCTTTCCTCACTGAGTCTTGGATATCCTCTTTTAAAGCTTTTGGTGAAACTTTTTGTTACCTTAGATATATCAAATTCTTTTGATAGGGTCTTCACAAAGCTTTGATCTCAAAACTGCTCTCTTATGGTTTCTATCCTTCTCTCTGCACCCTAATCTCAAGTTTCCTCTCCAACCGTTCTATTACTGCCGTGGTAGACAGCCAATGTTTTTCTCTTAAATCTATTAACAATGGTGTTCCTCTGGGTTCTGTCCTATCACCCAATCTCTTTCTACTTTTCATTAATGATCTAAACCAAACTTTATGCCCTATCCATTCCTATGCTGATGATACCACTTATACATTTTCACGTCTTTTCAGAGATGACCAACCCTTCAGGAAGTTAACAGTTCACACAGGGATGCCACAAAATGCTTCATTTCTGATGTCTCTAAGATTTCCAATTAGTGCAGAGAAAACTTATTAGAGTTCAGTGCTTTAAAAACTCAATTTCTCCATCTATCAATTCGACAACCTTCCAGACAGCTATGCCTTCTTTAATGACACCCAGCTTTCTTTCTCTTCTACAATGAATATTCTCGGTGTCTCCTTTACTCATAATCTAAACTAGAGACTTGATATCTTATCTTTTGCTAAAATAGTTTCTATGAAGTTAGGCATTCTGAGGCATAGGGTAGAATGGAAAGCTTTTCATTTCATCAACTCTCTCTCTGAATGACTGTCTTCAGCCTCTTTCTCCACTGGAATATAGCATCTCTTGCCATCTTCTATCACTATTTTCATGCTAACTTCTCTATTAATCTTGCTAACTGCATGCCTCCCCTCCTTCTGCAGCCTCGCTGCACAAGACTTCCTTCTTCTTCTCACCTGTATTCTGTCCAACTCTCTAATGCAAGAGATAAAAAGTACTCCCAATCATTCATTCCTTTCTCTAGTAAACTCTGAAACTCCTTATCTTCCTTTGTATTTCCAACTTCCTATGACTAAACTACTTAAGAGGGAGGTGTCAAGACATATGTCCCTGACTTTTGGCTAACTATTGATCTATCAGGGGACTGGTAATTAGTGGGCTTTTTACTTTCATTATTTTTGTTTCCCTTATCCAGCTTCACCCTCTTACATTAAATATATGATTTTTTGTGCAATTGTAATACTATAGAGGTATGTTGGATTCCAACCCTGGGTTTAAAAGGGTGTTAAAGAACTAATTTTAGATAGAAACATATGGTAATGTGAAGCACTATTTTGTTAGGCTGTCAAACTATGTTAGTCTTCTCTGTATTAGATATTTTTTTGTGATGCTCCTTTGAAGCACATACATTATATGTAATGAGTATATTTTTTATTTTATTTCATAGTATTTTATATCTTATAGATACATAAAGTACTTTGTAATGCTACTGCATGCTCTGTAATATAGTATATTCCTCAAGTATATATGTTAAGACATTCTGGACTGAGCACCCTCAGTCTCTAAAGGTGAGCATCACTTTGCTCATGAGAAGCATGAAATATGAGATAACGATTAAGAAGCATTGTTATGCAGGTGCTGCTGCTGATCTACACTGTGATTCCACTGCCTCTGTACATGGCACTCATCATCACTATCCTCTACTCCATCACCTTTGAGGTCCTCAATGGCTTCATCATTGACCAAGGAGTGGCAATAATTCTGGTTCGCTTCAGCCTTCACATTTCAATCCACCTCATCGGGGCACACATCATGATCATGACACAGGTATGTAAGAGGTGATGAGTGGCTAGTTCCTGATGTTGATTGTCAATATATTGAAAAGGTTATGTGGAGGCTATAAAGGAACAGGACCTTTTATTATTTACTTATATTCAAATATTTCAAACCACTGATTTAATTTAATTTAATTATCCTTTTATTTACTTAGTGCTGCTACAGGGAGGGTGGCAAGAAATGCCAGATCCTACCTCTCTACAGGAACAAATACAGAAAAGATAGCTAGTTTCCATGTTTTTTGTTATTTTGTATCCCTCAACAATGTGTAAAGAGTTGGCATCTATACTTTTCCAAACTCAGTGGAGTACTTAGATCAAGGCATCGTCCCAACCACAAAAAAAATTGTTTAGGAAAGGAGACAGTTCTGTGATAAGTTTATAAATTTTCACCTAATTTGGAATATTAGTTTATTGCCCACATCTGTTTCACATGACTTTGGAATAGAGCGAAGACTTTGTTCCCTAACCATAGAGCAATAATGAATTAGACTCCCCTCCATAACAAAAGAAAATGGAGAGAGAGGGGCTTGAAATAAAATGGGATGCCATCCCCATCAAACCCCTTACTCACACACCTCCAGTGCATGTGCGTACCACACTCATTCCTTTCTCTGTGGTACGAGAGTGAGGATTCTTTCCCAACACCACCTCTGTTTTAAGATGGCAGCTGTTCCTTCTGACACGGACCTGGGTTCCCATACCAGGAGGGTTTGCAGTAGCCCTGGCTGTGGAAAGCAGATAAGTGCACTCTCTTTAGACCCTCATAGCTCTTGTGTTAAATGCAGAGGTACTGTGTGCAAGCTGGACAGCAGGTGTGACGAGTGTAAGGATTTGGAGGAGGATGTGTCGAAAGCCTACAAACACCAACTCTCCCTAAAGGCTAAATGTAGGTCTTACAGTAAACTCTGGGATAAAAGAAGGTGTAAGTCTTCTTCTTCTCAAAGTAACTGCATCACACTAGAAAGTAATGTGGCCGTAGGTGAGTTGTCTGTTTCCAGTTTGGATCCAGGACCATCTGCTTCTCAGGTCGCTTTTTCCCCAGCCACCGATGTACAAGCACAGATGAGCAATGTTGTGAAAATCATGTCCCAGTTTGCCTCCCTCCTTGGGATGTCTGGTAAGGATGCATCCACTTCCCTTAAAGATGTTGTTAAGGACATAGTTAAGGAAACAGTGGTTAATGAACTGGCTAACTCTCATATGTAGAGTGAGTGGTAAGGAGTCAGTTTCAGCAGTCCCCCCACTCAACTGAGGTCACTTCCTGTGCCCCACCTACCATCGACAATACACCACCCATTGTGATGAGTCAGGTCCGTTTGGCTAGTGCGGGACGGTTAGCATTGGGTAACTCCATGGATTCTTCCACTAGTGTTAGCTATATATGGTTACAGGATCGCCGAAGCCGGCACGATCCAGCTCAGTTTATCTGCTCTGCCCAAGGAGATGGTTCGTGGGGGCAAACTCTTTCTGATGTATGGAACCCTTCCCCCCCAAAGTTTGCAAGAAGGGTTCCCAAGGATTTAAAGGGACGCGTCAAGAAGTCATCCAGCTCTGGCCATGAGTATGACTCAACTTGACTTTTAGGAGGGAAGGAGTCCTAAAGGCATTACCTTCCTCCTTCTCATTGCTTCAATCTTCAGTAGACTATGCCTTCTCATTTGAGGAGGATGAGGCTGCTCAAGCTCAGAAGCATGCGGAATTGGCCACTATGAGGTTGTTTCATGAGGCTGCTGCTGTTACGTTGAAGAAGCCAAAACCAACTTTGTCTCCATTAGCTAGCCACCCAGCCAACAGACCTTCCACTTCAGGATATTGACACCCTTAGAGACAGTTCCCATCCTTTAAGAGGATTGATCATCCTGATGCCTCTAGACCTGTCCAGAGAGGCTGTGGCATGTCAGTCCCACAAAAAAAAGGTTTTCACAAGTAGGAATGTCCTCCCTTGACTCACCAGATAGCCGCATGTCTCTCTCCATGTTGGAAAGCTTGGCAAGCAAGAGGTGCTGAGCCTTGGGTGGTGGAGGTTATCAAAGAAGGTTACTGAATTCCTTTCATAAATCATCCTCCACTATCAGATTTTCCAAGACACTTAGGGAGCTATTCTTCGAACTCCGAGAGAGGGAAAGCCTTAAATGGGGAAATTCGTATTCTACTACAAAAAGGTGCCTTGGAATTGGCTCCCTCTGGTCTAGGTTTCTACAGACGTGTCTTTATGGTTCCCAAAACCACTGGCGGCCTTCGTCCTGTGATCGATTTGTCCACTCTGACAAAAGACACTGACAAGACGAAGTTTTGGATGGAAACAAGCGATTCAGTTCTCTTGGCTATCCACAAGGGGGATTGGATGTTTTTTGTGGACCTTAAAGATGCTTATTTTCAGATTCCTATCCACCCGGAAAGCAGGAAGTTTCTATGCTTCATGTAGGAAGACCGAGTTCTCCAGTTCGAGTTCTTTGTTTCGGGTTGCCAACAGCACGCCGGGTTTACCAGAGTGATGGCTCTTCCTTCAGCAGTTTTACACAAACAAGATGTTCGTCTACTATTGTACTTAAACAACTAATTACTACTAGCCTTCATGGAACAGGAGGCAATCAGGTCAAGGGAGACACTCCTGAGTGTATGCAAGGTCGTGAACATCAACATCAATTGGGAGAAGTCGACTCTGGATCCCAGACAGGTTGTCACCTTGCTGGGGATGGAAATCCACTCAACGATTTTGAAGGCTTTTCCATCTCAAACAAGAATTTCTAATTTGATATGGATTGTAGAGACATTTTTTAGTTGTCCCCATCCACCGGTACAAGACTGGTTGATTCTCTTCGGCCACTTGTCATCTGTCATGCTTAGTCCCAGGAGGCCAATGCAGGATGAGGTCTACAATTTCAGTTGTCCAGACACTGGGACAGGAGAAAGGTCAACAGATCCTTTCAGGTTCCAGTGTCACAGGAAGTTCAGGAGGATCTCTGTTGGTGATTAGACACCAAGAACTTGCTTCAGGGTTGGTCTCTGGCAACAATTAACCCAGATTCGTTCCTGTACATGGATGCATCAATGTCAGGTTGGGGAGCATCATGCTGGATGCAGAGGTGAGTGGCAGCTGGCCTCCACAAAACAAACAGGAACACATTACCTTTCTCGAACTCAGGGCAATTAGATTGGGTCTGCAGGCCTTCGCAGATGCTTTCCCAGGGAAGTCAGTTGCGATTCTGTCAGACAACACTACGGCAGTGTTGTACACAAAAAAGGCAGGCAGTATGAGATCGTGCTCTATCCACTCCTATGCCAATGATACCACCTTGCACTTTTCTATGTGTTTCCATAGACGACCAACCCTTCAGGAAGTACACAGCTCACGCAGGAAAGCCTCAGAACGCCTAACTTCTGATTTCTTTAAAATTTCTGATTGGGGCAAAGCAAACTTAGTGTTGTTCAATGCCTCAAAAACTCAATTCCTCCACCTATCAACTCGACACAACCTTCCAAATAATTATCCTCTCTTCTTCAATGGCACTCAACTGTCCCCTTCTTCTACACTAAACATTCTTGGTCTTTCCTTTACTTGTAATCTAAACTGGAAACTTCACATCTCCTCTCTAGCTAAAACAGCTTCTATGAAGTTAGATGTTCTGAGCTGTCTCTGCCAGTTTTACTCACCTCCCCAACTGCTAACTCTATACAGGGGCCTCATCTGCCCATGTATGGAATATGCTTCACATGTTTGGGGAGTCTCCACTCATACAGCTCTATTGAACAGGGTGGAATCAAAAGCTTTTCGTCTTATCAACTCCTCTCCTCTGACAGATTGTCTTCAGCCTCTTTCTCATTGCCACAATGTTGCCTCTCTTGCTCTCTTTTACTGCTATTTTCATGCTAATTGTTCCTGATCTCACTAACTGTGTGCATCCTCTGCTCCTGTGGCCTCGCTGCACAAGACTTGCCTCTTCCTCTCACCCCTATTCTATCCACCTCTCTAATGCAAGAGTTAACCAGTATTCTCAGTCTTTCATCCCTTTCTCTGGTAAACTCTGGAACTCTCTCCCTGCTTCTGTATTTCCACCTGCCTATGACTTGAACTGTTTCAAGAGAGAGGTATCAAGACACTTATCCCATTCTTTTGGCTACTGAATCTGGACTATCCAGGGACCGGCACTACAGTGGGCCTTTTTGTTTTATTTTTGTTGCCCTTGGCCGCCTCCCTTCTACATAAAAAAAAGAAAAAAAAGAAACAGGAAGCACAGAAGACATTGCAGTGGGCAGAGGACAACTCGGTCACAATTCTTACACAATATGTGAGGGGAGCAAACAATGTTCTGACAGACGCCATAAGCAGGAAGGTGTCACAACTCTGGTCATTCAGTCTCATGCCCTTCCAGCCAGAAGTTTGCTGATTTTATGTTTTACCTTCATGACTCAAGCCACATGTCAGTTTTGTTCATCAAGGGTTACACAGCAATGCTTAATAGTGTGTTTTCCCTGAAAGGCTACAACTTGGCAGAGGCCAATTCTTAGGAATCTAATTAAGGTTTTTGAAGCTAGGGTCCCTAGAAGAGTAGTGAGGGCACCATCATGGAACCTTGATAAGGCTCTGAAGGCTCTCGCATTGGCCCCCTTTGAACCTTTGAGGTCCATATCTTTCCAAAATTTTCTGAAGAAAATGCTTTTCCCAGAAGCCCTGGCCACAGCAAAAAGAGTTGGCTAATTACAGGCTCTGTCACAACGAGTAGTTCGTCAGGAACACAATCTTCTTTCATACCTGCCTGAGTTCATGGCAAAGACAGAATCCCTTTCTAATTCACTCCCAAGGGAGTGTTGCATTAAGAACCTTACCTCTTTTGTGGGCCTGGATGAAGAAGAAAGTCTTCTCTGCCCAGTCAGATCCATAAACATACTAAGGCAGAGTATGGACAATGTTTCTCCTGGGCTTAGGAATCTCTTAGTTTCTCCATCAGATAGATCTAAACCCTTGTCACGAAATGTCCTATCTTACCTGCTTCGAGAAACAATCATGCAAGCCCATCAGTGCTTGGAGAAGGTCCATCTTACGCCACTATGGCTTCAGGCTCATGACATCAGAGGCATCACAGTATCGTCTAACTTTTGGTGGAATAAGTTGGTGTCTTTAATTCTAGAAGCAGCCTGGAGGTGGAGGAGTGATGTTTATGGTAAAGAAAACCTTTAAAAGTGATGGAAATAGAATATGGTGATGGATCAGCAGAGGTTTTGAAAATTAGTGTGGAAAATAGACCGAGTAACAGGCGTCAATTTATAGTCACCTATGTACCATCTAAGACTAATGCCTGGTCTAATGAAAAATATGAAGAAATGATAAAAAAAAAACATGAAGAATTGCTTAATAAAATGCTAAAAGGAAATAAAGTGACTATGATGGGAGACTTTAATTGTAAGGAGGTGTGCTGGGAGGAATGGTATACCAATGGATCAGAATCTTCGTGGGGAAATAAATGATTAAAATTGGCAATGGACAATGCTCTAACACAGTGGATAAGTGAAGATACCAGATTCAGTAATGAAGGAGAAACATCAAGGCTAGACCCGGTGTTCAGTAAAGAACCAGAAGGAATTGAAGATGTTAACATAGGATGCCCAGCAGCCAAAAGTGAGCATGCTACCTTAGAATTTAATGTTGTTGAGGAAGTAGAAAATAAAAGAAAGGAAGAACACCGTGCAGAAAGATTAAACTACAGCAAGACAGATTTTGAAAATATGAGAAATTTTTTTCAAGAAGAGAGATGGAACAAATTCTGAGGCCACAAATGTACATGAAAAATGGGAAGAATTCCTTAAAATTTACAACGAGGCAGAAGAGAAGTTTGTGCCTAAAAGGAGGAAGAGAATAACCGGTGAAAAAGAATGGTTCAACGTAAGATGTGAGACGGCAAGAAGGAAAAAAGAAGATTCATGGAACAAATGGAGAATAAGTAAAAGAACAAACCTTTGGAATAATTGCAAGCAAGCAAGAAATGATTATGTGATGGTCCTTAGAGAAGAACAAGGACAGTTTGAGAAAGATATAATTGACAGATGCAAGAATGAACCCAAACTTTTCTATAGATTTGTGAATGGAAAATTTAAAAGAAAAATCGGATTAGATAAATTAAGGGTGGATAGAGTGATTTATGAAGACCCAAAAGCAATGGCAGATGTGATGAATAGCAGCTTCAATGAGGTTTTTATGAGAGAAAAGAATTTGTGAGACCACGGGATATGCAAAATCAAGGGAGAATGGAAGACTTTCAAGTGACTATACAGGAAATAAATAATATACTCAAAAGTTTAGACGGGAGGAAAGCTACGGAACCGGATGGAGTTGCAGAGTGATTACTGAAAGAGTGCAGGGATGAACTGAAAGATAAATTACACAGTATAATATTTACCTCCATAAATCATGGAACAATTTCACAGGACTGGAAAAGGGCGGACATTGTTCCCCTATTCAAGGGAGGAAATGCTGAAAATCCATCAAATTACAGACTGGTGTCATTGACAAGTGTGGTTACAAAAATTTTGTGAAAAGCTAATAAAAGATAAATGGACCTAGTTTCTGGAAGATAATAGAATCCTCATGAACTGTCAGTTTGGGTTTAGAAAGGGCAGATCTTGTACAACTAACTTATTATCTTATTGTTCAAGAGTGATTGATACAATACAGGAAAGGAATGGTTGGGTTGACAGCATTTATCTAGATCTAAAGAAAGCATTTGATAAGGCACCACACAATAGACTCCTACGGAAACTGGAAAAATTTGGTGGTATTAATGGGAAGTTATTGGAATGGATGAAGAATTTTTTGGAAAACCTAGAGATGCAAATTGTAATAAGGGACCAGCCATCAATGTGGAGCCCAGTTTTAAGTGGGGTCCCACAAGTATCAATGTTAGCACCAATTATGTTTGCTGTTTATATGAATGATATGGTAGAAAATGTAACCAGGTATGTGAGTCTTTTTGCTGACGATGCTAAATTTTTGAGAAAAGTGAAGGATATGGAGGACTGTGAAGAACTGCAGAGAGACCTAGATAAGGTATGTGAATGGACTAACCAATGGCAAATGGATTTTAATTTTGGGAAGTGCAAAAAGATGGAATTCGGAAAAAGCAACAGAAGGTGCACCTATAACTATAACATGAAAAATTAAATTATAAATAAGACCTCAGAAGAAAAGATTTGGGAGTAATATTTACAGAGGATTTATCACCAGAACATCATATTATTAAGATTGTAAGTGAAATGCTCAACCCACTAAGAAACATAAAAACATAATTTACATATTTGGATAAAGAAATGATGAGGAAGATTATTACATCTATGATAAGACCGAGGCTGGAATATGTAGCAATGATCTGGTCACCTCATGAGAAGAAACATACAAGGAAAATGGAACATGTGCAGAGAACAGCAACCAAGATGACACCAGAGTTACAAGATTTGTCTTATGAGGAAAGACTAACTAGGATGGAGCTCATAACACTGGAAAAGAGAAGAGGAAGAGGAGACATGATTATACTCTTCAGATTGCTGAATGGAATGGAAAATATAGATAGAGGAGACTTATATGAATTGAACGTGAGAGAAACAAGAGGTCATGGAAAAAAATGAAAAGCAGCTAACTGCAGAAGAGACATCAAAAAGTATAGTTTCCTACACAGAAGCATTGAGGCATGGAATGGTCTGGAAGAGGAGGTGGTGTGCCAGAAATATTCACATTTTTAAGGAAAAGTTGGATAAATATAGTTATGGAGACGGGACAGTACGAGCTTAGCTCCCCTCCTGTATGTCACAACTAGGTAAATACACACACACACACAAAGATTTGTGGCTGTTGGAGAGTGAATAATGCTAGCTTACCTAATTGTGTTCATTGGCATCACTGCTGTGATGTCATGAGGAAAGGCAGACAATCATAAGATGGCATTACTTTAGGGCTGAGGAAATCATATGAAATTTTTCACAAATTTTGATAGTGTCACATGCCCACTGCTACAACTCACCACAGTCAGCACTCCTCACAGTGCTTTCATCATGGCTAGTAAACCCCATAATACGATAAGAAGGCAATGATTCCCTGATACTGAGACCTTAACCATCATGGAGGTGGTGTGGTGTTGGGATGATGATTTCAGGCAAAGTGTTACTATCACTCAATTCCACAGAACCAAGATCTTCATCATAGTATCATATATGTATACAAAGATGATAATTATAGAAGGCTGTAGAAGAGCAGAAACAAACAATGTAGTGAAAGCAACACAGTTGAAAAGAATCATAGAGACGTTTTTTGGTGAAAGTGTGGTACAAGTTAAGAAGAACAATGAAATGAATGCAAACTGCATTGTAGGAACACAGATTCATAAACAATAAGAAGCTAAAGAAAACATGATTTTGTAATGCTAAAAGGGAAGATTTGCATGGAATACAAAAAATACAGCAGAAAATATTGAGGCAAGTCCATCCGCTACAATCATCGAGAACAGCCGCTTCTTTTTGTGACCGCTACTCTTGGTGATTGAGGACAATAAATATGGGTCTTCATCTTCTACTGTATTTTCAATATTTCATGCAAAACTTTACTTTTTGCATTACAAAACCATGGTACCTTGGAAGTAAAGAATGTAAACAGTTGATAGCTGCTGCTTCTTCTTTTTATGACCGTTATTCTTGGGCTTGGTGACAGACGAACAGCCTCCTCATTTTTTGCTCTGTTTTTGGTATTCCATGCAAAACTTGGCTTTTTGCATAGCAAAACCATTTTGCATTGGAAGTAAAGCTTGCAAACAGTTGATAAAAAATGTTATATATAATGTATATATAAGACAGTATTGTATGGCAAAATCTACAGTAGCCACCATATTGAAGAACAAGGTGACCATTAAACGAGCTGATGTGGTGATGGATGTGAAAAGGAAATTTAAAGGATCTGCAGCAATGGAAGGAATAGAAAAATTATTATTACAGTAAACCCTCGATATATTGGATCAATTGGGGAAAACCCCTTGTCGATATATCCGATTATCCGATGTATCCGAAGTACCTATCCTGCTGCACATGCAAAATCACTGAAACATTTTTTTATCTTTAAAACCTAGTAAGTAAACAAAGTAAACGTATGCTACATATAACATAACACATCTAATTGTATTTTTAACCCGCAAAATTACAGTAATATAAGGAATATTTATATAGGGGAGGAAATAGAATCTCACTATACTGAAGGGAAGTTGGAGCCGCTGCGCCACCAACACACACACCACTTGCTACCGAATCATCTTTTTCATTGCCTACTTTCTGGTTACATGCTCCCAGTGCTGGTGCAAAGAATGGGACAGATACATCACAAGGAAGGCAAAGTTCAACCTCAGAGAGTGATATCGATCATCAGGGCCAGCATAATATTGCCCTTCCACCACTGGACACCCAACCAGCTGGCCACCCCCACCACCTCCACCCACACAGTATCTCCACCCTCACACCCTCAAAGCACTCTTCACATTGTTGGTTGATAAAGAATCATCCTTCATGCTGAAATCACGTTGGAACACATGGCGTATTTCTAATATATGATGTAAGGAAATAATAATTGTGTAGAAAAAAATACAGTCAGCCCTCATTTTTACGGACTAATACAGACTGGGCCATGTCTGGAAAATGAAAAAGTCCGGACATTGAAAATTGAGTACAATACAGTTCTGTACTGTACAGTAAACAGCTTATATTGTCTCACACACATACTCATAGGCTACAATATGGTACAATATGCATATATAGTATATATGAGAGAGTAAAATATGGTTATACCTGCAATAGGGTACAGTATAATATTAACCCGAAAACTGCTGTAAGCCTTCTGGGTGGCTTAGCGGTAAACTGCTGTACCCCTTCTGGAAGCGCACTTTTTAAACAGGCACCATAAAGTTTCTTTGATTCATATTTCTTTGAAATTATTTTTTTTGTATTTTAACCCTTAGCGTACGGTGATCATACATGAACGATCATAGCGCCGCGGCCGGTGGGACGGTGATCGTTCATGTAATCAAGAATTTTCCCGCCACACATTCGTATTGTCGCGCCACTCTCTCGACTCACAAGGGGAGCCTGAGCATCTGGCAACACTTCCCACTTGCTGAGTTGCCACTTTGACTATTTTCACGTACTATTCAGTTAGATTTTCTCCTTCATGGAGGCAACATCTGGCAACCCCCGGGACCCGGCTGGTAGTTCCCCCCCTCCGCTTGAAGAAAGCAGCATGGATGCGGAAATACATGTTCCATATGATTCTGATTTTGACATAACTGATGAGAGTGACAATAGTGATTTTTGTTTTGAGATCGATGACAGACATCGGAGAGACGATTTCCCCGCCTAACAAAGGAAGGAATTGGGTTCATTTTCCTTTCCTCCATCTCCCATTTTACAAACAAACACACACACACACACACACACACACACACACACACACACACACACACACAGAATCTTCGGCCAAGAGACTGTAGGAAGATATCTCAGGTCTGTTTACCGTCCTAGGTGTCAAATACTGAGTGATAAGCCCGCTCTCTCTCTCTCTCTCTCTCTCTCTCTCTCTCTCTCTCTCTCTCTCTCTCTCTCTCTGTGTGTGTGTGTGTGTGTGTGTGTGTGTGTATGTGTGTAGCCAAAAATAAACTCACTCTACCTGCATGAGAGAGAGAGAGAGAGAGAGAGTTTCACGGACCATTTCGTCACACTGCTGGGCCTTTTTGGTCAGCGGGTTACAATGCACGTTCTGACAGAAATCTTATATGGGCTGTAATTTTGCTCTCAGATGTCATAGTACATCATTGTACTCAGAATTAAACAGATAAATGGATTTTTATCAATAAAATTATCTGCAAACATTTTCCCATATTCCAAAAGTTACCCGGAGATGGAAATCGAAAATAAATTAGCCATACGCTAAGGGTTAATAACCTTTCTTTTAGTTTTTTTATCCTCCCAATATGAATTTAGTTATATCATACTTACAAAGGGAAACAATAGAATTTCTATATTTTATTTTATATAGTCGACATTGCGCTCCTCTCATAGATAGTTTGAGTTTCATGTATGGTAAGAGGAAGGTATAATTTAGTAATATAAAAGTTGTTTTTGTATAAAAAAGAATGAAATGAACAAGATTATGGGAACAAGTGTTCCTTCATTAAACGCTGTCAGACGTGAAGAGCCAAAGGTAGTTGGCCCGCACCACGCATCACACACACGCACACACACACATACACACACACACACACACACAGCTGTATAGTATGGTGTGTATATTACGTAGTGTGGCTTACACGGAACTAATATTTCGGTACTTTATTTACTTTGAACCAAGCAGAAGAGAGTATTTTTGTTTCACTTATTTATTTAGAACAGAGAGAGAGAGTGTTATAGATTCACACACATACACACACACACACACACACACACACACACACACACACACACACACACACACACACACACACACAGAAACATGTACAGACTGAACATGCTTGTGTGTATTTACATGAGACATTGACAAAACTGCCATACGGTCATTGTCATGGCAAAGAGTCATCTATGTGTATTCCCACTGCCACCTCCCTCCCCACTCCCCACTCTCCACAATGGCCTCAAATACTGCCAGAAATCCATATTTGTGGTGAAAAATGCTTAGAAATATGGTAGCTACAGTACATTTTGAGTTACAGAATTGTTAATTGAAATATTTGTGACACATCTCTATAGCATAGACATCATTTAAGGAAAGTCAATTTTTTTCCTGATATTCCCGCATCATGGGAGCCCCTCTTAATCCCATAGCCGCATTATGGGTTAATAGTGTCGCCTGCATCGTCTGCCACGAGAGCTACCTACCGGTCAAAGTTGTCACTCTCCAGACAAACACAGCCTGCATCGGACAATCCTCCAGACCACAGAGTTCGGGAGTAGCTAACATGTGGCAAAGCGTGATGTGGCACACCCGCGCTGGTTTTTAAATATGAACTGTGCCTGAGGTAAATGCTTTCATAATTCTCCAAGAGTGGCTTTTACGTGACCTGTTGGGATACATGAGGTGTAAATCAGTGAAACAATTGATTAAACTAATGATCAATCATTGAGGAGTAGCGGTGGGGGGTGATTTAGTGGGAAACTGGACCGGATGCGCGCCGCATATTTTCGACACCCCCGATTTAAATTTTTAAAAATCCGGTGGCTAAAAAAGTCCGATATAGCCGATATCCGATATATTAATATCCGATATATCGAGGGTTTACTGTATAAAAAAATACATCAAATTTTTTTGTAAACTTAAGGTTTTGCTAAAGTTAGAATAAACTACCTGATTGGTAGGTATCAATAGTCAAACTTTTAATACTCAAACAGCCATTTGGAATGAATTATGTTTGAGTATTGAGTCTCCACTTTTTTGTCCAAGGAGTAAATTATCAGAATCACTGAAAACATGGAAAATACATGACCAGCATTATTTAGATATTCAATAGATATATAATATGAATTAGCAAGTAAGAATGTTGTAAGGTAACAAGGCCAACTCACAGCCTTTAATAGTCAGTGTGGGAAAGAATATAGATTAGCTGCCAAGAGAATATTGTGAGGTGATAAGACTGGCTCACAGCTTTTACCAGTCAGTGTGTGAATGATTGTTAATTAGTTGGCAAGAGGATGTTATGAGGTGATAAAGCTGAGGTATTCTTTACTATAATCATTGTGTGAATGATTATGAATTAGCTGACAAGAGGATGTTGTGAGATGATAAGGTTGTCTCACACATAGGTACGGATGAGGGGCACCTTCATGAGCATTGGACAGTCTTTGCTGGTGCGGCGACAGCTTGAGCTAGAACGAACCTTGAAGGAAAAGATGATCCACTCAGTGATGCCGCCCCAGGTGGCTGACTGGCTGATGAAGGAGACACTGGCAGAAGACAGTGAGGATGGTGGACAGTACAGGGAGGATGGCGCTATCTTGAGATCAGTAAGCCTCTACTCCAGTCAATTATATTTTTTTCCTCTATGTAATACCTCTTTCTCATAGTCTACACATCATAGCTCTCTTTCCTCCATTTGTGTGTCTTCTACCTCCTGCTTGGTTCTTTCCAGTAAACATCCCTGTAATTCTTTCTTTCTACAATAGAATCTTGAATTTCTATCATATTTGGGACCAAAATTACTGGTCAAGATTCTAAATATTGAGATGCAAAGTTGACTTCTGGGACCAAAACTTTTCCAACTAACCTATATCAGCTACGTTGTTTTTCCAGCTTACACCTAAAGTATCACATCATATACTTAACAGTTTATAGACTTTTTGATGGTTCATAAAATGCACCTTTTATCCAAAAAAGTCTCAGGAAATGAGCCTGCATCCTGAGGCCATGGTTCAGCATTGAGGCAAGTGGTAAGTCTATGACAACAGAGACTCCAAAATCAAACCTATATGGCTCAATGTACATTGAGCCATATAGGTTCTGTACAAAATTTTGAATAATATAAAGGTGACATTTCAATACAGAATATGATACAAAAATTATAGCCAGTATGATACATGCAAGGTTGAAACATGCAGTAGTGGTGTGGTCTTTGAACATCTAAGGAAATTAGAAAGAATTCAGAGGGTAGCTACAAGGATGATACCAGACCTAAAACATATAAAGAAAGGCTGAAAGAAATTAGTCTGCCAACCTTGCAAGGTAGAAGAGGAAAAGGAGACCTACTAACATTGCATAAAGTAGTAAATAGCATTGAAAAAATTGACAGACAGGCCTTGGTGATGATGAAAGAAGCTGGGCAGACAAGATGGCATTCAAAGAAGATGAGAAAGAATAGTTTTTTTTTATGTAAAAAGGATCTAGCCAATGGCAAAATAAAATTTGTTTAAAAAAAGGCCCACTGTGTTGCCAATCCTTTTAAAAAGGTTTATAGGAAGGAGTTTTGTTTCTTTTTATCCTTTTTTATTATTTTATTTTTCATTTCATTTTATTTTTTTAATGAAAAATTCAAGCATAGTTGGTGCATGTAGTTTTGTATGAAGAAAAACTGCTGTCTTTTTAGGGTAGGCTGTGACTGCCCCTCTGTGTTGTGAGACACAAAGGGAAACATTCAGTGAAGTCACAGCTGCCTTAGATGATAGGCTCACAGCACTCCTGGAACAAGTGCTATTAGACTTCACTGGAAGTTTGAAGGACATCAGGAAGTACAGTCAGGTCTTTTTATAGGTGTGTTTGTGATAGGTGTTTCATCTTGTAGGCGAAAGTCAATCAAAAATATTAAGAATTCTTTATTTTACTATTTTTGCTTTGTAGGACAAAATTTGCTAAAGGTGCTTATCCTGACTGCTCAAAAAAACTAATGAAAACTGTCTAAGAATAACCAGAAAAATTGTATATTATAGTCTAAAAATAATCACTTTGTGCGAATTCTTGTGCATTTTTTGTACACCACCACTTCAAACAGTTGTCCACAGAGAACTGCAGATATTTGGAATGGGTTAAATGAGGTTGTTACAGCAACCAATGTACATAAATTTAAAGAGAAGTTGGAGAAATGGAAATATGGAGACAAGATACTATGAGCCCTGCTCAAACCCTGTATAATACAACTCTGTAGATACACACATACATGGTTGTAACCAGACTCTCTGTGCTAGGATCCCAAGATAGAACACGTGTTATGTCTACCTAGTTGTATTTACCTATTTGTATTATACAGGATTCGAGCCGGGCTCATAGTGTCCTGTCTCCATATCTCCATATATCCAACATTTCCTTGACTTTATGTATATTGGTTGCTTTAACAACCTCTTCTTTTAAACAATACCAAGTGTCTACAATTCTATGTGAAAAGCTGTACTTTTTTGTGTCCTTTAAACACCAACTTTTTTTTTATCTTCCTTGAGTGTCCTCTCATCTGTCTAGTTTCTTCCTCCAACTTCTCCAGGTTTTGCTTGCCCAGCTTTTCAATGCCATCTACTATCTTATATAGATTTATTAGATCTCCTCTCTCCTTTCTATCTTGCAGAGTTGGCAGTCCCATTTCTTTCAATGTCTTCATAAGTTAGTTCTCTTATTTCTGGTACCATTTTTTGGCTACTCTTTGGATCCTTTCTAATTTCTTTATATTCTTTTTTGCATTCGGTGACCACATCACTGCTGCATATTCTAACCTCGGATGTATCATACTGATTATAATTTTTTTTCATCATATCTTTATCCATGTAGTGGAAAGCCACCCTAATATTGGTTAACATTCTATATGTTGATTCAAATAGTTGATTTATATGCTGTTCTGGGCTCAGTGTATCTTGTATCACCACCCCTAGATATTTTTCTTCCTTGGTCTTAAGTATTACCTCGTGTCCCATCTTGTACCTCTATTTTGGCCTTATTTTGCTTTTGCCTAGCTCCATAATATGACATTTCATTGCATTAAAATCCAGTTTTCACCTCTTACTCCATTCATCGATCTTGTCTATATTTCCTTGTAGCTCCAGACAGTCATCAGTGTTCTTAACAACTCCGTCAATTTGGCATCATCTGCAAACAGATTCATATAGCTGGTCACACCACTCTGCATATCTGGAACATTATGGGTGCCATGACTGATCCCTGCAGTATTCCACTTATTACATTTCTCCAACTTGAAGTTGCTTCCCTGATTACAGTTCTCATTTCTCTATCTTTCAAATAATCTTGCATCTATTCTTAAACTTTCCCTCTCAGTACCCCTATGCATTTCAGTTTCCATAAGAGTCTTTTGTGTGGAACTCTATCAAAATGCTTTTTTGATATCTAGGTAGACAGCATCCAACCACCCCTCTCTGTTATCGATTCCTTCAATTACTCTTGTGTAGAAACTTAATAGGTTTGTGACACATGATTTTCCTTCCCTGAATCTGAATTGCCTATTATATATCTCACTCATTTCTCTTTAATTAATATCTCACAGATTTTGCTGACAACACTTGTTAGTGACACAGATCTATAATTTAGTGGGTCACTCTTCTTTCTTCCTTTGTAAATGGGCACAATGTTGGCCCTCTTCCACTCCTGTGGTACCCTCCCCTCCTCTATTGAGCTGATAATCACTTCCCAAATTGGCTGTATTAGTTGATCCTCACATTCCCTTTGTGTCCAGCCTGACACTCCATCCGGTCCTATTGCTTTTCTTACATCCAGACTTCATATCAGTCTGCCAACATCCTGTTTCTATACCACAACCTCCTCCTGTGCCACTATCAAACTTGGTTTTGTAAATGCCTCCTCTTCTGTGAATACTTGTTTGAAGCTCTCATTCGTAATTTCACTAACCTCTTCTGCTGTTTGGTATGTTTCTCCTCCCTTTACTATATCTTGTCTATGATTTCGGTACTCTTCATCTTTCCATTTATATACTTATAGAAGAGTTTGGGTTCTTTTTTCACACTTCTCTACCATATCCTTTTCAAAAGATATTTTCTCCTCTCTTATCCTAACATACTCATTCCTTGCTTCATTGTATCTCTCTCTATTACTTTCATTCCTCTGCTTCTTCAGTTTCCTCCAAGTTCTACCCTTTGCCCTCTTTGCATCTGCACATCTAGCATTGTACCATGTGTGTTTGCTACTTTTTATTTTGTATTTAGATACATATCTTTCCACACCTTCTCTATGCTTCCTCAGGAATATTTTTGTATTTCTCCTGTGCTGTTTTACCACTCATGATTCCTCTCCAATCTATACTTTTAAAAAATTTCCTAAAGTCTTCAAAGTTGGCCCTTGCATGATTTAACCTTCCATTTTTATCATTCTTTTCTTTTCCCACCCAAGCCCATTCCTGTAATTCCATTTCAATCAAGACATGATCACTTTTCTTCACTGGTCTTAGGTACTTAATGATGGGGCAGAGTTCTGTTTTTTTGTGAATACCAGGTCTAACATTAACGGTACTTCTTCTCCTCTGAGCCTAGTGAATTCTTCTACCCATTGATCCAGTGTGTTTTCCATGGCTAATTGCAACATATCTTCACTCCACAATCCTTTATTTCCACTCTCTTCCATTTCTTTCCAGTTCATACCTTTGCAGTTAAAGTCTCCCACTAGTAGTACCCTCATGTCTTTCCTTATCATGTCATCCAGGCATTTTAATACCTTTTTCTGCATTACTTTATGTTCTTCCAGCGTACACATATTTGTTTTTGGTGGCACATTTGTTGTTGAATTTTCCTCCTTTCTCTTCCATTATCTCAAATTGTTATAGCAATGACTTCTGCCATGCCATTACCATATTGCATTCTCTTTGCAAAGATGTACTCTTGCACCATTATTAGTACCCTTCCTCCTCCTTTTCCTTTTCTATTTCTCTTCTAAATTTTGTATCCCTCTTTTTGGAAATTTATGTGGATTTCTTCCATTAATTTTGTCTCCACCATGCAGAATACATCTGGTTTTTGAATACTTAAATAATCCTTTATTTTTAACATGCTAGATATTAACCCATCCACATTGGTATATGCTACTTTTAATTTGCTGCTCTTTTCATCACTTGTACCTCCTGCTGCTGCTGCTGTGGTTCCTTAACTTCCTCTTCCTTCTCCCAAATAAACCATCTCCTCAGTCTCATATTTGGCACCCTCCAGTAAAATTTCTTCTTCTCGGTCTCTGTCCTCTTTGAGTTTTTTCTTTAGCCTCTTGTCTTAGATCTTTTTCCTTCTGTCTTTCTTCCAAATTCATGTCTCTCATCCATACATCCTTATGTTCTTCAGTTTGAGTCAGGCTTCCAGCTCTTGCTGTTTTTTCCTCCACTGCCAATTGTGACCTCATCCTCACTTTGAATGGTCTTGTATTTCCTTCACTGTATTTAACAATTCTATGCATTTGTTCTACTTCCTATTCTAGGCTTTCTGTGTTATCCTGAACCTTTCCTATGACCTTTTTTACTAATTCTCTCTCCTCTTTTCTTCCATATTTATTGCAATTTTTATTTTCCTGTAATCCATAAATTAACAAACATTTCTTCCTGTCCACTGTATCCTTCACCAAATTTTCCTTTTTCTTAATAATCTGTATGACTGTGTCTTTTGTCTTGCCCTGTATTTGTTTCTTTATAATTGCTGCAAAACTAATCTTTTCTTCCTCCCTTTCTTTCTTCCATACATTTTGCAATTCCGTCAGCTTGGAGTCACTACGAACTTGATAAATTTTCTCCGAATCATTCTTCACTTTTCCTTTAAGATCTAGCTGGACTTCATAGTTCACACATTTTTCCTTGAGGTCTTCATTTTCTTTTTTTATACTTCCTAATTCCTTCTTCATCTCTATTAGTTTCTATAATGTGGTCATGTTTGAGAACCATGCTATTAATTTCCTTGTTTTCTTTTGCGAGTAGCTCATATTTGGTCATCATTCTATCTAACAGTTCTTTCATAAGCATCACTTCCCATTCTACACTCACAAGCCTCCTCGTTGTTCCCCTGTTTTCATTTTGAAATCCTGAAAAATCTCCTGTATCATTTGGGCTGCTAACCTTTTTAGTCTGAGTGGCATTTGCAAGAGGTAAGTTCCTGCAGGTTTGTTGACATCAGTTCTACTCCAGGCCAGAGTTGTCTCCTTGATATCCATATTAGCAACGTTCTCTTTTTTTCACTGAATCACTTTTGGAGACAGGACAAACTATGAATAGCCCTCCTCTCTTCTTTGTAGATATATTATTTAGCTGTTCCAGCAGTGAGGGGCCTAGTAGTTGATGCAATTGAATGTCCTAGAGAAGCACATCTGGTCAGCGTAAACGTTGGTCAGTGTATGTGTGTGTGTGTGTGTGTGTGTGTGTGTGTAGATGGTAGCAGTAGTAGCAGGGGCAATGAAGAGGAGGCGATGGTGATAAGAAGACACACACACACGCACGCACAAGATTGAAATATGCAGCAGTGGTGTGGTCGGTAAAAATGAAAAAAGATAGTCATCCCTTCCAAATAGGATACTTGCAGATCATGCTTTTCCACATCGTTCACTCACCAGAATCTGAACTTCCATCCACATCACCCACGTCCCCTTCTCATTGTACACCCAAGCTTAAATGAACAAGCACACGTTCATGTCTCCTGTACGCACCAGCATTGTGCATTGCTCTTCAAAACGGCTCTTTTCAGTGGTTATGAAATTTAAGATGTAAAAGGTCATTTCAAGTTGGCCATCACTCTCATATCTGAGGTAAACAGTAAGCTGGGGGAAGGTAAATGGGCATTGTTGTGTGGTGGGGAGCAGCACATGACCTTGATTCCTTACTACAGCTGCCTGTTAGTGTTTTCACCATGGTACCTCATCCTCCCACTCCCCCATTCCCAGCATCTGTTATGGGACAAGGAAAGAGAAGAGGAGAAAGATGCTAATCTATGCTGATAAATTGCCAGTTGTTAAGGAAATTGACAGTGGGAAGACAAAACTTTGGTATCAACAAGTCAACAGTGCTACCTTGCATATTTGTATTGTACTGTATTGATTGTGTCTAATTTATGGAAACTGAGGGAAAATTGTGGATGCATCTTCAGTGGTGGGAATCAGTTAAAATTAATTCTGTATGTTTAAGTATTTCCACATCGCGTTTTTCCATAGTTGGTCCCTATTGTACATAAATCGGAAGGGATGACCGTATAAGGAAATTAGAAAGGATCCAAAGGGCAGGGAAAAGAATGGTACCAACTAAAACATCTAATATATGAAAACAGGCTAAAAGAAATAGGCCTGCTAACCTTGCAAGATAGAAGGGAAAGAGAAGATCTAATTACATTATACAAAAATAGTAAATGGCATTGAAAAACAGGACTTGGTGATAATGAGTGAGGAAAACAGACTGACTAGAAAACATTGAAAAATATCAGGAAGAGTCATTGTTTAAAGGACATTAGAAAGTACAGTTTTCCACAGAACTGTTAATATTTGGAATGGATTAATTGAAGATGCTGTTACAGCAACTAACATACATAGATTTAAAGAAATGCTGGATAAATAGGGATGTGGAACCAGGACATTATCAACCCTGCTCAAACCCAATGTATATGTGGTTGTGCTCTAGATCCAGTAAAAAAGTGAGGCATGTATTTGACAAATTTTTATATCACTTCAAAGTCTGATCCCTACCCTGCCGCATCACTCAATCCAACACCCTCCAGGTTCAATCACAACTTTCATTCAGTACCAAAACCTGCCACAGGCATTGACAATATGCTCCCTGGACAACTTGGCCATGGCCTGGACATTGTTGGTCCTTAGGGAGTCAATAGTGTTGTGAGTGTGTTTGTCAGACTCTCTCTCAAGGACGCCCCAAAGGTAGTAATCACAGGGATTTAGGTATAGGCTACTTGGGGGCCAGAACTCCTTCAAGCAAAATATATCCAGATTCTCATCACACTAAGTCTGAGCCAAATTGGATATATGGGAAAGAGCTCCATCCTGTTGGTGGAGCTGTAGCTTCCTGGCAGCTACCTGAAGCATCCATGGCTTCACCACAGTCTTCATCACACCAAGGTAGACCTCCTTCATCATATTCTGGCCTTTGCCAAAGAAGTGAGAAGGCATGACATCCCCTTCACCGGAGATCAGCTCAAGAATGTGGACTCTGGTTGTAAACTTGATTGTGCCAATCACGGGGACATCATCTGGGTTCTTGCAAAGCTATCTGTCATTCTTACAATTGATTTTTGCATTGAAACAGAAGATCTCGTCAGAAAAAAAGTGGACCCATCCAGCAGCTCTCTACTTCAAAGAAGTGATGAACCGCTCACATCTCGAGTCTCTTGACCTTCATGGCTTCTGAGAGCGTAGCTCTTGTATTTGAAATCTTCATGGATGGTGTGAAAAAACCATTGTCCTCTTCATATTGAGCCTTGTTGCCAATGTCTACAGGGGCAAGCCCGGATCTTCTTCTATCATGTCCTTGAGCTGATTCAGGAAGTCCTTGTCATCCTCTGAACCTTGGATCAATCCTGCTTCCTTTTCTTGAGAGTCAGAAATTCACCCCCAGTCCCTTCACACTCTTTCAAGGCCTTTGCAAGGTCATACACAATTGATTTCAGGAAGTGAAAGAAGTCTACAATATCGTTGGGTGTGCTACCAGAGTAGAGAGCCACAATAACTGCAGTGCAACGCTCAAACTCGGAGAACATTTTGCTTATTTGTTGTCTAATGAAGGCAATTGAAGTCATACAAACCTGTAAAAGAAAAGTAGAATGTTAGATTCAAAGTGGTTGACATGATATATCAACTTAAAGTTGTTCTGGATTCTAGCACACAATCCTGTATAATACTAATAGGTAAACACACACACACACACACACACCGATGCTGATGCTGAGTGGATGTTTTTTCAGAGACAATCCAGTAGCATCAGCCAGTGCCTTACTAGTGCAAGAGCCTACCATGTATGTATAGGGGATGAGAGGAGGGCTATGCTTAGAGTGTCCTGTCTCCAAATAGAACCGGAATGTTACATCTTTACTGATATCGGTGATAAGAAAGTGACAGCTCTGGCCAGGAGACGAAAAAGTGCAAACAAACATGAGAGCTATATCTTATTTGAAATTTAATAAAAAAATACAATTGTACATGAGGCTGAGGAAGTGGTTTACCTGGAAGAAGGAAGAGGAAGTAGGGGAACCACAACAGCGGCAGCAGGAGGTGCAAGTTACAAGTAATGGAAAGACCAACAAATTAAAAGTAGCATATACAAATGTGGATGGGTTACTAAACAGTATGTTAGTGATAAAGGATTATTTAAGTAATCAAAAACCAGTTGTGTTCTGCATTGCAGAAACAAAATTGAAGGAAGAGATCTACATAAATTTCCAGCAAGAGGGATTTAAATTTTGGAGGAGAGATAGAAAAAGAAAAGGAGGAGGATGAGTATTAATAATGGTGAAAGAAGACATAGTGGTGGAGGGAGTGCAATATGGGGATGGCATGGCAGAAGCCATTGATATAACAATTTGAACTAATGAAAGAGATAGGAGAAAAACTGTAGTAACCTATGTGTCACCAAAAACAAATATGTAGAAGATGGAAGAATATAAAGCGATGCAGAAGGAGGTGTTAAAATGCCTGGGTGACATGATGAGGAAAAACAGAAAGGTACTGCTTGTGGGAGACTTTAACTGCAAAGGTGTGAACTGGTAGGAAATGGAAAGGAGTGGAAACGCAGGATTGTGGAGTGAAGAAATTTTGCAGTTACTCATGAAGAATACACTGGATCAATGGGTGGAGGAATTCACTAGGCTCAGAGGAGAAGAACCATCAATGCTAGACCTGGTGTTCACAAAAAAACACAACTCCAACCCATCATTAAGTACCAATACCTAGTGGGGAAAAGTGATCATGTCCTGATTGAAGTGGAATTACAAGAATGGGCATTGGTTAGAAGAGAAGATCATAAAAATGGAGGGTTAAATTATTTGAGGGCCAACTTTGAAGACTTAAGGAAATTTTTTGGAGGGATAGATTAGAGAGGGGTCATGAATGACAAAACAGCACAGGAGAAATATGAAATATTCCTGAGGAAGTATCATGAAGGTGTGGAAAGATATGTACCTAAATACAAAATAAGGAATAGCAAACACATGATATAACGCTAGTTGTGCAGAAGCAAAGCGAGCAAAAGACAGAGCTTGGAGGAAACCAAAGAAGCAGAGGAATGAAAGTCATAGAGAGAGATAAAATGAAGCAGTATGTCAGGATAAGAAGAGAGGAAGAAATAGCTTTTGAAAAGGATGTGGTAGAGTGGAAATGACCCCAAACTCTTCTATAAGTACACAAATGGAAAGACAAAGTGTAAAGAAACCATAGATAAGATTGTAAAGGGAGAAAAAACCATACCAAACAGCAGAAGAGCTTAGTGAAATTATGAGTGAGAGCTTCAAATCTGTATTCACAATAGAGGGGGGCAAACATGACAGAGGCACAGGAGGGATTCAAGGAGGTTGTGGTACTTAAGCAAGATGTTGACAGACTGATGGGAAGTTTGGATGTAAGAAAAGCAGTGGGACCTGATGGAGTGTCAGGCTGGACACTAAAGGAATGTAAAGATCAACTATTACAGCTAATTTGGGAAGTGATTACCAGTTCAATGGAGGAGGGGAGGGTCCCACATGAATGGAAGAGGGCCAACATAGTGCCCGTCTATAAAGGAGGAAAGAAGACTGACCTGGTAAATTATAGACCTGTTTCACTAACAAGTATTGTCAGCAGAATGTGTGAGATATTAATGACAGAGAAATGGGTGAGATATTTGAAAGAAAATAGAGCTATATCTAATAGGCAATTTGGATTCATACAAGGAAAGTCATGTTTCATGAAACTACTAAGTTTCTATACACAAGTAATTGAAGGAATTGAAGACAGAGATAGGTGGGTGAATGCTGTCTACCTAGATATCAAAAAAGCATTTGATAGAGTTCCACACAAGAGACTATCATGGAAACTGAAGCACATGGGTGGACTATGAGGGAAACTATGAAAGTGGATAAAGGATTATTTGAAAGATAAAGAAATGAGAACTGTAATCAGGGAAGCAACTTCAAGTTGGAAGAAAGTAACAAGTGAAATACCCCAGGGGTCAGTTCTAGCACCCATAATATTCAAGATATATGTAAATGATATACAATGTGGGGTGACCAGCTGTATGAATCTGTTTGCAGATGATGCCAAATTAATGAAAGTTATTAAAAATCCTGATGACTGTTGAGAGCTACAAAGTGACATAGACAGGATTGATGAATGGAGTAAGAGGTGGAAACTGATTTTTAATGAAAAGAAATGTCATGTGGTTGAGCTAGGCAAGAGCAAAAGAAGGCCAAAATGGAGGTACAAGATGGGACAGGAAGAAATACCTAAGACAAAAAAAGAAAAGGGCCTAGGAGTGGTGACAGGACACACCGAGTCCAGAGCGGCACATAAATCAACTATTTGGATCAACATATAGAATATTAACCAACATTTGGGTGGCTTTCCACTATATGGATAAGGATTTGATGAGAAGAATTCTAACCAGTATGATATGTCTGAGGTTAGAATATGCAGCAGTGGTGTGGTCACCAAATGCAAAACAAGGATACAAGGAAACTAGAAAGTATCCAAAGAGTAGCCACAAAAATGGTACCAGAATTAAGGGAGCTAACACATCAAGACAGATTAAAGGAAATGGGATTGCCAACTTTACAAGATAGAAGAGAGAGAGATCTAATAACACTATATAAGATAGTAAATCATATTGAAAATCTGGACATGCAAAACCTGGTGATGGAAGAAGAAACTAGACAGATGAGAGGACACTTAAGGAAGATCAGAAAGAGTCAGTGTGTAAAGGACACAAAAATCCAAGAAGTATTTACAACAGAAACAGAATTTGATGAGCAGTCCAGCATAAGTAATGGGAGTGAAATGAGAGAATTCAAGATATGGAAAGAACAAGTATTGAAGAAAATTAAAGACTTAGATGGGAACAGAGCTCAGACAGAGTGTTAGGACATATTCTACAAGAATGCAAAGTGTTAGGACATATTCTAAAAAAATGCAAAGAACTAATAGACCCAATATATGATATACTGAAATGCTCAGTAGAAACTAGAGAAGTGTCAAAAAATGGAAAACGGGCTGATATACTAATGTACAAAGGAGGAAACAAAAATTAATCATTTAATTATTGACCAGTGTCATTAACAAGTATAATGTGTAACCTATGTGAAGGAATTATCAAAGACCAATGGATAGAACATTATGTAAAAGAGAACATAATACCAAAAGAACAATATGGATTTAGAGAAAAAAAATCATATGTGACCAATCTACTTAATTTCTACTCCAGAGTGATCAAGATGATGTAAGAGAGGAATGTATGGGTTGATTCCATATACTTAGACCTAAAGAAAATTTTTGACAAGGTCCCTCTTAAAAGACTTATAGAAACTTGAAGAAATGGGTAGTTTAAATGAAAAAAAAAAGAAAAAAAAAAGAAAAAAAAAAAAAAAATATATATATATATATATATATATATATATATATATATATATATATATATATATATATATATATATATATATATATATATATATATATATGAATGAGTAATTACCCAAAGGAACAAGAAATGAGAAACCTCAATGGAGAAAAGTAACAAGTGGGGTACCACAAGGATCTGCATTGGCTCCAATAATGCTTCTAGTATATTTATGTGAATGATATGCGAAAAGAAATAAAACGTCATATGAAGCTATTTGCAGATGATGCCAAATTGTTAAGGGAAATCGAGACAGAAAGATAGTGAAATACAACTGCAAGATCTAGATAAAATATCTGAATGGAGCAAAACATGATAAATGGAATCCAGTATGAATAAATATCATGCAATGGAGATAGGGAAAAGGGAGAAAAGGCATATATGGAATCATAAGAAAGGAGAAAAAGAAATACAAAAAGTACATGAAAAAAACCTGGAACTAATTATACAATATGATTTGAAAACTGGAAAGCATATAGAAAAATATTTGGGAATACATACAGTATGCTGAGAAGTATAAGAGCTACATTCCACTATATGATTAAGGATATGATGAAGAAAATAACAACATCCATGATAAAACCCAAATTGGAATACACAGCAGTAATATGGTCACCACACATGAAAAAAGACATAAGTAAATTGGAAAGAATCCAAAGAATAGCAACAAAAATGTTTTCAGAACTGGAAACACTGACCTATAAGAAGAGATTGGAAAACATAATTACAATCTACAAGCTGATCTTCAAGTTGGAAATTATTGACAATGATGAACAACTGCTTAGGGAAATAGGAAATTCAAAATTAATAAGAGGACATTCAGTGAAACTAAGGAAAGGATGATGCCTATAGGACACAAAAAAGCACAGCTTTCCACAGAGGAGTATTGAAACCTAACATAATTTAACAAAAGAAATAACAGCAACAAGTGTGCACAAATTCAAAGAAAAATTAGATTAGAATAGGAAAGGGAACAAGACTGCATGTGATTAACTCAGGCCCTGTAAATCTCAACTACACCTATCCCACAGCTATTACGGGGTTTGCTATTGCGGGAGCACAAAAAGACACATTGAAATGGCTAACGCGCATGTCAATTAGAGCTATTGCGACTCGTGAATGGCTTTCAAGTCACTCCGACCCTTAGTTGCCTCGGTTACTACAGCCCCCAACCCTGGTTACTTCCGGCCTACCATCCCAGTCAATGCAGCCTTCTACTCTTGTCACTGGCAAATTTATTTACTTATGAAGATATATTAAACACTTCAAACTCAAACAACCAATGACGAATAAATTGTCAAATATTGTAATTTACACAAACTATGATAATACAATAATTTGCAGTTCTATACAAATACTTTTCTTGAGATAATTCCTGCTGGAAATGATGCTGCGAGAATATATTTACTTGAGAGAGAGAGAGAGAGAGAGAGAGAGAGGGGGGGGGGAGGATGGTGAGTGGCTGGAGGAGGGAGGGATAGGGGGGGTCCTACTCAGTCTGTTTGTGGATAGGGGTGGAGTGAGGGGGAGGGGGGGAATACTATGCGATCTGTTCCCGTATTCAATGCATGAGAGGGAGGCGGGGACCCAAGGGAGGCCAGTTTAGTCTTCATCGGGACTCGGAGTTTCACACCGAAGTAAATAAGTTTTGATATGCCTGTTTTTTTTTTTTTTATGCATTTCATGTCTGTGTTTACTTTATACTATCAAAATGTGAATGATATCTATGAATTATGATGAGATGAGGGGAAAACAAGGTGCCAATATGTTAAATCATGTCACCACTGTGGTGGGCCAGGACCAATTTTATTTTTTCCCATTACTCCTTAACAATGGTTATAACATTTTTAGTTACTGCGGCAATGTTAAGGGACCAATTTCTCGCAATAGCTGGGGGTTGAGTGTATGTAAATACAAATAGGTAAGTACACACATGCATGAAATTTAAGAAAGAAAATTGTAGAAGAAATACTAAGTTTAAATACTAAGAAGTTTAGTTTTCCTCAGAACTGTGAGCAAATGGAATTAGCTTCGTGAGGAAACTGAATGCCAGAGCTGTCTGGACTTTTAAGAAGAAACTGGATAATGGATATAGAAACAAGTTACTATGAGATCACTTCCTCCCATAAACCACAACTAGGTAAATACACACACACACACACACACACACACACACACACACACACACACAGAAAGGAAGGAAGGGCATTGTTGACTTAGGTCTCGCTAAACACACACACGCACGTTGAGAAAGAGAGAGAGTGAGCGTTTCACCAATTATACCAACCAATCCTAGGTCTTCTAACATTCCATTACTTGAAAGCATATTCTCCTCTGAGGAGGATTTACTCACTCCTTTGGGAAGAAAAATCTCTTCTTTGACTTCCAAAGACTTATTCAGCCAGCCACCCAGAGGAATAAAATCATGTAAGTGCATGTTGTCCAAATTATTTCATTATTGGGAAAGGTTCCTATCATTGAGATGTTTTATTAGTGTTAAAGATAAACTAATTTCATTGTGCACATTTTGACACATGATACAGTAAAATCCTTCTTATCCGGCATCAACGGGACTGCCGACATGCCAGATACCAGAAGTTGCCGGATACTTGAATAGAAGTAAAATTATGTCTACAATCACCAACCTACACTCACGCATCTTATCATAACAAAGATCAGCTTATTGCCGTGCCACGCATCGCCACTCACGCTGCCAGGACCAAATGTGTTGGTCCTGCGTGCTGCCACCTCACACTCACCAACACACAATACTACTGTACTAACATTCTCTTTAATACTTTCCTCTTATAAATAAGTTTATGGGTTACAAAAATCAAGTATACACTTATTTGCTTTATTCAATATTAGCCAACATGTATAGCATAAAATAGATATGAAAATGTACGAGTGTTTGTGACACTTTTTCGCTCCCCACACCTCTCACTCAACATCATCAGAATCTATACTTGTTTGCCTCACTTCTTTTCCCTTAGAAACTACTTTAAAATAGTTTATAATGTTTCCTTGTTTGCAGCTCTTTGTTTGCAGCAAAAAGTCATTCTCAATGCAGTGAAGGGTCATAACATCTCGGGTTGACATGTATGTGCACTGCTCAGCAAACCTGACAAAGCCAGCACAGTGCACACGCAGGACAGTCACTGAGTAAACACAGTGCAGTGGGCTGCGGGTGGCGCGAAGCAGTGCGCTCTGGTGGCAAGGGGAAAAAGTATGCCTCGCGCGGGAATTTTAATCGATTTCATGAATACACATATTGACTTTTTATTGATTTTAAGGCTCGGGGAAAAATGTGCCAGATACTTGAAGCTGCCGGATACTCGAATGCCGGATAAGAGGGATTTTAATGTACTTGATTATTATTTGTTTAACAAAGGAATCATTGTGTTTTCAATTTTGTGCCCCTGTGAACTCATTATGCTGCTCCAGGCCAAGAGGGTTAATGGCATATCTTTCTCATTCTTTAATTATTACAACTTGTAACCTAGAACATTGGGGTCTTTTTATTTCATACGCCCAGTTATTGTCTGGAGATGATATTGTTTATTTTTGTTTCATATACATTTACTTTTCATTTACCATATGGATCCTAGCAAGAAATTGTAGACATTTTTGTAGGATAAGTAAAGTGGTGTGACACTGAGGTATTTCTTTACACACATTCTTAATGTATTGAGTGCATCTCCATGCATATTTGCTCTCGTGTAGAATTTAATCATTCTGATATCCAAGTACCCTTGTCACTCTTCTAATCATCTGTCTACTTTTTCCAGCAGCAGGTGTCTCCTCGGCGTCGCACCACCAATGACTTAACAACACTCTTTCGGCCCTTCAACATGAATGGCATGGACAATGTCAGCATCCTCTTTGCAGACATTGTAGGCTTCACTAGGATGAGCTCTAATAAGGTTTGTATGTGTGTGTGTGTGTGTATGTAAGTATGCATGTGCAATATCTTTTGTCAATTTATAGAAGTTGAGTTTTTGTTATTTCTGTCTCCCATTAGAGTATAAGAAACACATTAGGTATTACATAAACTTTAAAACATGGTATTTACAGTATCTTCTCTTTCTGTATTTACCCTTTAAAGTTTGAAATTTGGGTTTTCCATACGCTATTTTCTTTAAGCAACAGGATCGCTTCGAAAGGAACAATCAGAGAGGAATATGCCATTAGAATAATCTATCTATATACCATGCCACCACTATTACATGGGATTGTCCCCAAATAGCATCCCACACTTAAAGCTACAAAGCATATGTAAACTAAGACTATATTATAGAATTAACCTTTGGTTAGGATGGTACATGAGTACCATCAAATCTTGCTTAAACCCACAACTCCACCAGAGATCTTAGATGCTATATATATTTGTGTGCATACTTAAATATATGTATATGTACGAAATTTATGGGCTCCAAGACAGGGTGATGTTTACTGTGTCAGCAGAAGAGCTTAGTGAAATTATGAATGAGAGCTTTAAATCTGTATTCACAGTAGAGGGGGCATTTATAAAACCAAACACGACAGAGGCACAAGAGGGATTCAAGGAGGTTGTGGTAGAAAAGCAAGAAGTTGGCAGATTGTTGGGAAATCTGGATGTAAGAAAAGCAATGGGACCAGATGGAGTGTCAGGTTGGATGCTAAAGGAATGTAAAGATCAATTAATGCAGCCAATTCGGGAAGTGATTTCCACCTCAATAGAGGAGGGGAGGGTACCACAAGAGTGGAAGAGGGCCAACGTAGTGAACATTTACAAAGGAGGAAAGAAGACTGAGCCACTGAATTATAGACCTGTTTCACTAACAAGTGTTGTAAGCAAATTGTGTAAGATATTAATTAAAGAGAAATGGATGAGATATGTGGAGGACAATAAAGTTAATCTTATAGGCAATTTGGATTCAGACAAGGAAAATCATGTTTCACAAACCTACTAAGTTTCTATACATGAGAAATTGAAGGAATTGATAACAGAGATGGGTGGGTGGATGCTGTCTACCTAGATATCAAAAAAGCATTGGATACAGTTCCACAATTCCAAGAGACTATTATGGAAACTGAAGCACATAGGTGGACTGCGAGGGAAAGTATTAGAATGGATGCAGGACTAGTTGAAAGATGGAGAAATGAGAACTGTGATGAGGGAAGCAACTTCAAGTTGGAGGAAAGTAACAAGTGGTGTACCACAGGGTCAGTCCTAGCCCCCATAATGTTTCAGGTCTTTTTTTTCTCTCTTTTTTTTTTAAGTAGAATGGAGGCAGCCAAGGGCAACAAAAATAAAACAAAAAGGCCCACTGTAGTGCCGGTCCCTGGAAAGTTCAGATTCATGAGCCAAAAGATTGGGATAAGTGTCTTGATACCTCTCTCTTGAAACAGTTCAAGTCATAGGCAGGTGGAAATACAGAAGCAGGGAGAGAGTTCCAGAGTTTACCAGAGAGAATACTGGTTAACTCTTGCATTAGAGAGGTGGACAGAATAGGGGTGAGAAGAAGAAACAAGTCTTGTGCAGCGAGGCCGCAGTAGCAGAGGAGGCACGTTGTTAGCGAGATCAGAAGAGCAGTTAGCATGAAAATAGTGGTAAAAGAGATCAAGAGAGGCAATATTGCGGTGATGAGAAAGAGGCTGAAGACAGTCAGTCAGAGAAGAGGAGTTGATAAGACAAAAAGCTTTTGATTCCACCCTGTATGAGTGGAGCCTCTCCAAACATGTGAAGCATACTCCATACATGGATGGATGAGGCCCCTGTATAGAGTTAGCAATATATGTAAATGATATGCAATGGGGCATGACCAGCTATATGAATCTGTTTGCGGGTAACGCCAAATTTATGATTTATTAAAAATACTGATGACTGTCAAAAGCTACAAAGTGACATAGACAAAATCAATGAATGGAACAAGAGGTGAAAACTGGATTTTAATGCAAAGAAATGTCATGTGATGGAGCTAGGCAAAAGAAGACCAAAATGGAGCTACAAGATGGCACAGGAGGAAATACCTAAGACAAAAGAAAAAGACCTAGGGGTGGTGATACAAGATAAACTGAGCCCAGAGCAGCACATAAATCAACTATTTGGATCAACATATAGAATGTTAACCAATATTAGAGTGGGTTTCCATTTCATGGATAAGGACATGATGAAAAAATTTCTAACCGGTATGATACATCCAAAGTTGGAATATGCAGCAGTGGTGTGGTTACCAAGTGCAAAAAAGGATATAAGGAAACTAGAAAGGATCCAAAGAGTAGCCACAAAAAGGGTACTAGAATTAAGGGAACTGACATATGGAGACAGATTAAAAAAAATGGGACTGGAAACTCTACAAGATAAAAGAGAGAGAGATCTAATAACTGTATTTAAGATAGTAAATGGTATTGAAAAGCTGGACAAGCAAAACCTGGTGATGATGGAAGAAGATATGAGATAGATGAGGGGACACTCAGGGAATATCAAAAAGAGTTGGTGTCTAAAGGACACAGAAAAGCACAGTTTTCCACATAAAATTGTGGATACCTGGAACAGATTAAAAAGGAGGTTGTTACAGCAACCAATATACATAAATTCAAGGAATTGTTGGATATATAGAGATATGGAAACAGGACACTATGAGCCCCACTCGAACCCTGTATAATACAACTAGGTAAATATACATACACACCACATAGTGTAGTGGTTATCATGCTCAGCTCACAACTGAGAGGGCCCAGGTTCGAGTCCTGGGTGCGGCGAGGGAAATGGGCAGGTCTCTTAATGTGCATCTAGCCTCTGTTTATCTAGCAGCAATTCTTCACCCTCCCAAAACACAATTTTTTCTCTTATGATCTGAAAGAACACATTGAAATATCTATGTTCACCAAATATGAGGTCAATATTTATTGTTGTTTAGTTTTGGCAATGATTTCAAGTTGGTATGGAAACAGTGCGTTTTAGCCATCATGTCCAATAAATCACATTTATCCTCCATGGTGACAAAGAACAAAGTAAATATTAAAGAAATAGGTGCAAGTGAGCAACCTATGAACTGTTAAATATCACCATGTAAAAATGGGCACCTGAGATGTGTTTAATTCAAAATAACTAATGGCTTCTTCAGGAAGGTATGTTGCAGCTAATGGATTAACCAGTACTCTCAATCTTTCATATCTTTTCTGGTAAACTCTGGAAATCCCTACCTGCTTTCATATTTTATCTTCCTGTGACATTAAAGGGTCACCAATGAGAATATGGTTCAAAAGACCAATATGGCTACTTAGCACATGAACTAAAGCCAGATTCTAGGACTTATCTTTAGTTTGGTTGACACACTTATGAGCACACAGGCCTTTGATTAAATGGAATATTTAGCTGAATGGTGGACAGAAAGTCTGCCAAAGTGATAGTGGGTTAAAAAGGACCATTAATGTAAATTGAGGACAGGGTGGAATCTGATTTAGATGAAAGAATAGGTATGTTTATCTGATTGTTGTGTGAGTATGACGGACTCCTTGCCTATCAAGCAGATTGATGTCATTTTGCTTCATGATGACGAAGTCACTCAACTTGGATCCTCATTGTCATCCCTTAATCAGTTCTGTTCTGTATTTGCCAAATATCTAATTCAGGTATGTTCATAAACTGAAAATGAAGAAATTTTGAGCTGTGATCACATCATTATATTAAAAAAATGTCACTGTCAGAGATCTGTCACAAAGATGGCTTTAGTTAGATTAGTTAGAATGTAGGTAAACTTAACACTCCCTATGATACCAATTCTTTATTCATAAATACATTTCACACAATTTATGGGGTAATTATTAAAGTGTACTTCATTCATTGTGCATGGCCAGATGTTTCTTAATATAGGAATTGTTGAGGAAATGTACACAAAATTAATACAGTCATACCTCTACATACGAGTTTAATTCGTTCGACAGCTGAGTTTGTTTCGTGGAACAGTTTTTCCTATTTAAATGCATGTAAAACTGAGTTATGCATTCCAACACGAGAAAACATGCAAATTAAAGTTTAGTAATACCAATGTACCTACACTGAAAGAAAGTTAACATTAATAAGGAAAATAGTGATAAATGGTATTTGTTATTAAGATAAACCTTATAAATACAGATAATGTAAATATGTAAACAAATAATGTAAATATCAAGTGATAAAAAATGTACACGGTTAACTCGCAGGGCGGAGGCGTAAGATGGTGGTGGAGGAGGGGAAGAGTGAATCAGCTGACGAGAATTAAACTTACATAATAAATATAACGAAATTCATAGAGACTTAAAAACAACTTAACCCTAGTTTTTTTTTCTTTTTCAGTTTTATGATTTTTTATTTAATTCATTTTTTATCTATTTATTTTTTTTATTCACTGTGAACTAGTGGTGGCTTGGCATAACTAAATGCTCACAGCTCGTATGGTGAATATTTCCTCATATTCTGGGCAATGATTAGGTTGATTTCTCATTTCATATCTTGGAATTTTCATATCCTGATTCACTTGTATGTAGAGGTATGACTGTAATTAATATATGTATAGCGTAATCTTTATGTTTTTGTTTTTGTAATGCTCATCTACAAATCAGACAGCAGATGAGCTAGTTGGACTCCTCAACAACTTGTTTGGTCGATTTGACTTAATCGGCAAGAGAAGTGGGTGTGAGAAGATCAGCACCTTGGGTGATTGTTACTATAGTGTGAGTGGTTGTCCTGAACCCAAGCCAGACCATGCCCAGTGTTGTGTGAAAATGGGTCTCTCCATGATCGATGCCATCCAAGACTTTGACACTGCTACCAATGAAGATGTCAACATGAGAGTGGGCATCCACACAGGCAAGGTGAATATTACGTTATATCTTACATGTAGTATGGTAGTAAAATTTAAGATAAAAAGGAAGGCTACTTCCCCCATACATGGACAGGTAAGGTTCTTATACAGAGTTAGTGAGTTACTTACTAGTGGGTAGAGAAAAATTGACATACACAACTTGGATGGCTACCTTCATAGAAATCAATTTAGATAGAGATGAGATGTCAGCTTTCCAGTTTAGATTGTAAATTAAAGACAGGTGAAGATGTTCATTGTAGAAGAGAGGGACAGTTGAGTGTCATTGAAAAAGAAGGAATAATTATCTGGAAGGTTGTTTCCTTTTCATGATAGATGGGGGAATTAAGTTTTTAATGGATTGAACAATGCCAAATGTGCTCTGCCCATTCACAAATTTTAGAGAGATCATAAGTCAGGCATCGTGTGACTTCCCTGCATGAGCTATTTATATATGTATAATTAATGAAGAGTTGGATGTTTATGAAAAAATATGGAAATGTGTTGGATGGTATCATCATTATAGGTGTGGATGAAACTACAAGTTTGGTTTAGATTATTCATAAACAATAGGAAGGGAGTAGATGATGGCCTTAAGGAATGCCATTGATAATTAATAGCCTAATGAGGACAATGACTTTACCATATCAGAAATGGAATGATCAGAAAGGAAACTTCAGATGAAGTCACAGACATAGGATAGAAGCTGTAAGAGGGTACTTGAGAAATTAAAGCATTTTGCCAAATTCTATTAAGAGTTTTTGATATGTTGAAGCAAATATTTTAACATTTCATTAAAATCTCCAAAAAGAGATGACGAAGACCAAATAAGGAAAGCCAGATCATCAGTAAAGTGGGCATGACTGAACCCATACTGGCAATCATGTATTAGGTTGTGAAGTAATAGATGTTTAGCCTGTGCATTGTCAACATTAAATTCATGGTATCTCGCTTGATAGCACTCAATGCCACTCCCATTGACCATTAATTTGCAGCATCAATTAAACAAATTTGATGTTTATTTGTTAAATGAACTTGACAGAAAAGACACTGCATGTACTCCAGGCCTCACCTTAACCAGTGGATATGTTCATTTCTATGGAGCATGAACAGTGATCATGTTACTGGTTGTAGTGTCATCATCAGAGGCAGTTATGGTTCACCACCTTAGTTTGATTTATGAATACTTAATATGCATCAATGCCAGCAATATATACGGTGGATTTAAAAAATCTTTCACTTAGCTAAAACACTTTTTGGATGTTTTTCCATTATCTTTATAATGCCCATGATCATTTAGCTCATAAAAAAGTATCAGAAAACCTGCTGGCACCATGGATGGGCCTAGGGTTGAAATGGCCAGCATTGCATGGGTAAAAAAATCTTTCTGTTGAGAATAGAGTAAAAAGGAACTTTAGAGAGGCAAGAAATCAAAGTAATGATGTTGTAGTTTAGGGAATTATAAGAACAGGTAGAATGTAGGCAAACATCCAGCTAGTTTGAAAGGTTGATGTTGAGAGACAGAGTTTGAAGAAGATGCAAGTATGAAGGCTCAGCTTCAGAGAACAATAGGAGGGACACTATGAGGTCCATAAACCCTCCAAGGGGTTAGGTTAAGCAAGGGATCTTAGTTTTCCATATACTTTTTTCTCTCCTAAACTATTTTTTTGCAAAGAATTAACCAATTATCCAGTCTTCATTTCCTCTCTCTATATCTTTTTAATTGATCTATTTGTTTCCTCCTGTCTTCATCTCTTCCAATTTGATTGTTAGCAACCCATTTCCTCTCTCTAGAATGAATTGTAACAAAAGTAGTTTCTGTAGGATACAATAGATGAAGAAAACAAAGGGAACTGTAGCACAAATTATTACTGAAGCAATATTTCACCATTTAGAAAGGTGATAATTTAGATCATTTTTCATTGTTTATAAATATTCCAGAGAAATAAATCCTGATAGTTTAGATAGTTTTTCAGTGTTTATGCAGACTCCAGGGTAATAAATCTTTAGATAGCAAGGAAACACCTTAAACTTGTATAAGATTTTACCTTGATTTTAACCTGTCATAATTCAAAGTCTGGTGAAACTCAGTGTTGCTTGGAATTGTTTATTTTATGTTGAATAGCTTGCAAAGAAATATAATGCTTCTTTTTCCTGGGTTCTATTTCTTTTGGTAAATCCACTTTAGATTTGCTGATACTTGCTAGTTAATGAATAACTAATACCTGCCAGGTACTGTGCGGCATTGTGGGAACAAAGCGTTTCAAATTTGATGTATGGTCAAATGACGTAACATTGGCCAATGAGATGGAGTCAACAGGACAGCCTGGTCAGGTACATGTCTCAGAGGCAACCTACAGATTTCTACCAGAAGACACCTACATCACCACTGAAGGCACTGAGCACAAAGGTAAGCTTACTAATTATACAGGCACCATTACTCAAGAAAGAAAATATATACATGGATGATATCTTTGGTGAGAGAGATAGTCTGAACAGGCCATCCACAGACACATGCACTCAACCCAAACTCACAACAATACACAACATACACATTACAAAGGTGTGAACTAGGGAGGAATGGAAGAAAATGGAAATGTGGGATCGTGGAATGAAGATATGTTGTAATTATCTATGGAAAACAATGGATCAATGGATGAAGGAATTTCCAAGCCACATAGGAGAGGAAGAACTGTCTATGCTAGGTCTGGTGTTCACTAAGAAACTTGAACCCTGTCCCATCATTGAATGCTCAAGCCCGGTAGGGAAAAATGATCATGTCTTGATAAAAGTGAAATTGCAAGAAGGGATGGATTGCTGAAGAGGTCGCAGAGAACAAAAACAATGAATCAAACAAGACATATGTTTACTTGTACCTATATTGCCTTTCACTCTGACTTCAACTCTGACTCCTCTCCCTTTTGTGATTTCTCCTCTGGCTGCTCTTCCTCTTGTGGCTCTTCTTTTGGCCTCTTATCTTCGTCTTTCCCTCTCCTCATTGTTATCCAGACAGTTTTCTGTTGTTTTCTTGTAACATCTCTTGACAACATCTGAAATTTGCTGACATGCTGCAAGAGACTTATGAGCTTGAGTAGTAAGAAGACATTCTGTCAAAATGTTGGAGTAAAGTGTATCCCTGACCCAGCCCAAGTTTTTCCTTACCATCTCTACACTTATGAGCCTCTTTTTACATCAGGATCGTTTTCCTCAATCAAATCAAGGATTTCTCTTAATTTGCATATAACCTCCAATAGCACCTTGCACGTTGTTGAGCTTGTGATGGTTCTGCTTCTTCATGTTCCTTCACTTTGTTCTTTCCAACTTCTGTAGACTTTCATTGCTTATATCATTACGTTGAGACTGTAGCTACTTAGTATAATTTTCATCTACTTTAAATCCAAGCTTTATGGCCAATACCACTGTATTTTGTTTTGCTGCTGTGATATTGTCTTCAACAGAGAATCCCTTAAAATCATGGATAAACTGTGGGCTGAGATTTTTTCCACACACTATTAATGCACTTAGATGGCACTTAACTCCTAGCCATCTTCACAAAATTAAGGGCATTTTTTATGTTAAAGTTACACCAATAATCCCTCGCACTGATACCTTTCCCATTGATTACTTTCAGCAAGTCAGTTAAGGTAGATCGCAAATAATAAAATATGAAAGTTTGTATTACACCCTGGTCTAAAGTTTGAAGTAGGGATATATTGGATGGTAAAAATGCATGTTTAATGTTATTGCTGATGCTGGGTAGTTGGCAGCATTGCCAAGTAACATGAGAATCTTGAAGACCTCCAATTCACTGTGTAGTTTGTTCTTGAAGTAGTCACTCAACACAGATGACACCATCCAATTCTTAATATTTGCATACCATTAAACTGGTAGGAAGGCCTTGTCATAACCCTGAAATGTAAAAAGACAAGATTATTGGTAAAGAAAATGGTAATCACAAGGACAGTATGTGTATGTGTGTGTGTTGTGCCTCACCAAATGTATCTCCTTTCTTACCTTCTGTTCTGTTCTTTCTTTTACATGGCATATATTAACATAAAATCCTTTTGCAAGTGTTATTATTCATATTAGTCAGTGAATTCAGCATAAACAGGAGGTGTGGTGGGAAGATGTCCTTGTAACCATGATAACTGCACCTGTGTGTGTGATCCTCTCTCCCTTCATCCTTCCCTCCCTGTCCCCTGTTCTATTCTTTCTTTTACAAGGCTCATATTAACAAAAAAATCTTTGCAAAATTGCATTATGATTCATATGAATCAGTGAGTTCAGGGGCTGGTCACAGTAAACATGAGGTGCAGTGTGGAGATTCCTGGTAACCACTGTAACCGTACTGGCGTGTGCATATGTATGTGTGTGTCTCCCTTCCTCCGTCCCTCCCTACTTTCTTCCCCTTTGTTCTATTCTTTCTTTTATATGGCTTATATAATATAAAAACCTTTGCAAAATTGAATGATGATTCATATGAGTCAGTGAGTTTAGGGGCTGGTCATGTTAAACATGAGACATGGTGGGGAGACATCCAAGTAACCATTGTAATCGTATGTGTGTATGTGTGTGTGTGTGTGTATTTAAGTAGTTGTATTTACCTAGTTATATTTCATGGGAGGAGAGATAAGCTCATATTGTCCCATCTCTGTACTTCACCTTGTCCAACTTTATCTTAAAATTTTGCATTGTCTCTGCACACACCACCTCCTTATCCAGCCTATTCAACACATCCACCACTCTATGTAGGAAGCTGTTCTTCTTTTTATCTCTTTTATAATTATCCTTTTAATTTTTTTACTATGTCCTCTAGTTTCTCTCATGTCCCAATTTGATAGATCTTTGTCCAAGGTCTCCATGTTTTTCATTATTCTGTAGATGGTTAGTAGGTCTCCTCTCTCTCTTGTTTTCAAGTGTTGGTAGTTCTAACAGCTCCAGTCTTTCTTCATATGTTCATTCAGACAGGGTGGGGGCCAATTTGATTGCCGCCCTTTGGATTCTTTCCAGCTTTTTCATATTTTTCTTGGTGCTAGATAACCATATCACAGCTGCATATTCCAATCTAGGTCTAATCAGAGATACTGATGTCTGTGTGTGTGTGTGTGTGTGTGTGTGTGTGTTTCCAGTTCACACTTTTGCAGTTAAAGTCTCCCACTAGTAGTACCTTCTTGTCCTTCCTTGTCATGTCATCCAGACATTTTAATACCTCCTTCTGCATTAATTTATGTTCTTCTAACTTCCACATATTTGTTTTTGGTGGCACATAGGTTACTATAATTTCCCTCCTTTCTCTTCCATTGGCTCAAATTGTTATACCAATCTTTTTTGCCATGCCATTACCATATTGTACTCCCTTCACAAAGATGTCCTCTTGCACCATTATTAATACCTCTCCTCCTCCTTTTCTTTTTCAATCTCTTCTCCAAATTTTGTATCCCTCTTGTTGGAAATTTATGTGGATTTCTTCCTTTAATTTTGTCTCCGCTATACAGAATACATTTGGTTTTTGACTACTTACTAGATAGTAACCCATCCACATTCGTGTATGCTACTTTTAATGTGCTGCTCTTTTCATCACTTGTACCTTCTACTGCTGCTGTTGTGGTTCCCCTACTTCCTCTTCCTTCTCCCAGAGTAAACCATTTCCTCAGCCTCATATCTCACACCCTCCAGTAAAATTTCTTCTTCTCGGTCTCTTTCCTCTCTAAGTTTTTTTCCTTAGCTCCTTGTCTTAGATTTTTTTCCCTCTGCCTTTCTTCCAAATTCATGTCTCTCTTTATCCATACATCCTTATGTTCTTCAGTTTGAGTCAGTCTTCCAGAGCTTGCTCTTATTTCCTCCACTGCCAATTGTGACCTCATCCTCACTTTGAGTGGTCTTGTATTTCCTTCACTGTATTTTCTAATTTTATGTGTTTCTTCAACCTCCTGTTCTAGGCTTTGTGTGCTATCTTGAACCTGTTGTATGACCTTTTTTACTAATTCTATTTCCTTTCTTTCTCTTCCATATTTATTAGGATTTTTCTTTTCCTGTATTCCATAAATTACCAAACAGTTTTTTTTCTGTCTACTGTGTCCCTCACCAGGTTTTCCTTTTCCTTAATAATTTGTATGATGGTATCCTTTGTCTTGTCCTGTACTTGCTTTTTTAATTATCTCTGCAAAACTGATCTTTTCTTCTTCCCTTTCTTCCATACATTGTGCAGTTCTGCCAGCTTGGAGTCACTACAAATATGGTCATTTTTTTTAATCATCCATCACTTTACCTTTGAGATCTTCCAGCTCTGCTTCATAGCTCACACATTTCTCCTTGAGGTCTTCTTTTTCTTTTTTTATATTTCCTAATGCCTTCATCTCTTTATTAGTTTCTATAATCTGGTAATACTTGAGAAACATGCTTTTCATTTCCTTATTTTCCTTTACAAGTAACTCTTATTTTGTTATCATATCATCTAATAGCTCTTTCATAAGCCTCATTTCCCTTACTACACTTGTTAGCCTTCTCGTTGTTCCCCTATTTTCATTTTGAAATCCTGAAAAATCTCCTGTATCATTAGAGCCAGCTAACCTTTTAAGTCCGAGAGGCATGTCCAAGAGAAGCGTTCCCGTGGGCCTGTTGGCGTCGGTTGTACTCCAGGCAGGAGTTTACACCTTCTCTCAATCTTTTTTTCACTGATTCACTTTTGGAGACAGGACAAACTACGAATAGTCCCCTCTCTCCTCTGTACATACATTATTAGGCTCCTCCAGCAGTAAGGGGCCCGGTAGTTGATGCTGTTGAATGTCCTAGTGAAGCACATCCAGTCAGCACAAGTGTCAGTGTGTGTGTGTGTGTGTGTGTGTGTGTGTGTCTATCTCCCTCCCTTCCATTATTTCCATTCCATATTTCTTTAACAGTACAAATTTAACATTTCTCTTATTTTATTTTCTTACTGTGAGGGCTCAGGGATTTTCTGAATGGTAGATGAAGAATGGTTTCAGCTGTTGCTTCCATACATCACAATCAAGAAGTTCTTAGGGGCTGTAAACCCACCTGTAGTTGTCATTTAATTAAATATTGGGTAAAAGTGAAATAAAATGTAAATAAAATATATTTTTCAGATTTTGGACCTCATGTAAATAAAAAATGTGTCGAGGAAATTGCCATTAAAGAACTTGTACTAAGAGAGAAATACTATAAAATTGTGAGATCAAATTATCAATCAATTAATCAAACATAGGGGGCATATGAAGGAGAGTACTTCGCCTTGCCTACCCTATGGCACCACTCCTGGAAGTCACACATTATAAATACCCTTGCAGGCTCCCTTCCCATACTAAGTAACTCCCAGCAAGAGGTATTCAACTTACCGCAGCCATGAGTTGTGTGTGTGTCTCCTTGGCACCCTTCATGCTGAGGAGACAACGCAATAAGCAAGATCGGTTTCTTGGTCGTGTTCCACATGCCATATAGCCACAATTGGCATTGACTGACCATGCTGGTACTCAGCCTTGAATCAGTCTCACTGAACAATCACTGAACAAGTCATACCAGCAGTATCCCATGATCCTGCAAAGGCATCTAGTGCCAAAGACATCAATCCAAACATCACAGCTTTAAACCTGCCTGTAATTGTTATTCATTGAAATATTGTGTAAAAGTGAAAAATCATAAAACATTTTTTTGGATTTTGGACTTCATGTAAATTTTAAAATGCATAAAACAAAAGCACATAAAAAAAGAGATACCTGAACTTAATGTATATATTATCATGTCACATGGGGTGGACTGCTGACCATATTGCATTTAATACACGGAGTGAATAGATCCTTATAGGCCTTTTCTTATAGACGCAAGTTTTGGTCTCCCTATTTATTGCCTTTAAGTAGACTGAACTGTGTTTTCTAATTTAGTTTGATGGAATTTTATATGTTTCTTGCAATTTGACATAAAGTCATTTCTAAAGTCAGTGTCACACTGGACAAAATCTACCTAGTATTGGACATTCTGCTCATTGCTTGGCATATGTCCTTTGAGATTTTGTGGTTCTTTAAAACTGATGATAAGTTGAGGTCTGTTAAATCAAAGGACAAGTATACTATACTTTGAGGAAGTGGATGATGAGGTTTGAAGTGAGATTCACTGTAGGGAAGACAGTATCCAGGATTAAAAAAGTCTGGGTCCTCTTTGTGATCTTATTACCAAGGTGTGGCAGTTTCTGGATTTGGCCAACCCTCTTCTCCTGCATGTACTCTGCAAACTGGGGTTGAGAGCAATTCTGGGACACCCCAGCATAACCCTGCTCCCATGGTGTTGCCTCGTTCCCCTGCTGTGGAGATTATCAAGGAATAATTGGAACATTACCTGGGTATCCTCCATTCTCCTTCGGCCAAGTTGTCTTTTGCCTGGAGGTTGAGTTTCGAGGCAGAGAAGTTGTACACTCCTTAAGGAAAATCAAGTGGGGCTTCTCTCAGTGAAGAACTAGTTCACTTGTGGAGAATAAAGGCCTGTCAGTGAACATTCTCTGGTGTCTGGCTACACAAATAGAAGGTATTTTGAGTAGTCTTGTTGACATTACTTCTTGGACAGATCAGGTTCTTGGTGCTTTTGCAGGTTTGGCCACCAACACTTCCCTGCAGGGTTTGGACTGCCTGAATGCATTTGCCAGTGCAAATGTGGATATCATGCAGCCCAGTCAACTTCTTCAGTTAAGAATGATGGGGTTAGGCAGTCTGTGGTGAGTAATCTTTCTAGAACATATGGTGACTAGGAGAGAAGGCAGTTAATGGCTTTGCCTGTTGGTAGTTATTTTTCAATGATCAGACTCTAGTTGCAGTGGAGCAGAGGGAGGATGAGTTGTCACAACATTTATTAGTTGTCCAAATTCCTCATGGATTATCTTCTTTAGATCATGGCAGTAGTGTTACAATTGGGGACATTGTTGTTAGGGTCCTTCATTCTCGGTAGTGGGTGGATTCTTTCCAAGTGAGGAGTGAGTGCCCTCTACCTCCCATAGCTCATTCCTCCCTCTTTCTCTCCTCATCTGTGCCTCGTCTTCTTCCTTTTTGGGCAGCCAGGGTTCTTTCCCCCAGAGATACCAGTGTCCCTGGCTGACCTAGCTGATTGGGGTGGGGCTTGCAACCCTTCCCCATAAAGAACAGCCACAGCCACCACCAAAGTTAGAGGCAGAGGTTGGGGTAGGGACAATAGGTGCGAGCGAGCCTCTGCCCACTGCCCGGATCCAAGTATGCTGGGGGGTCCGACCGTGCAGACCTCTCAGGTGCCGAGGCACCAGAGGGGCCTGCTTACCGGTATGACGGATGCAGGGGAAACCCTGTGGGAGCCCTGTGTCCTGAGAGGGGTGGGAGGACCCCCTAGCCCTATTTCTAATTTTGGGGGTGCCAGTGGGGCTGCAGATGTGGCGCCTATACGTTGGACGACTCCTGGGGTGAACCTTCGAAGGGTTCTGCGTGTGGGCTCCTGGGATTTCCTGAGTCTCTCAGAGGATCACCGACTGCCTCATTTATCGGATGAGCTCAGTAGGCTGAGGGTGGATATGGTGGGGCTCTCTGAGACAAGGAGGCCTGGTAGTGGCGAGACCAGTAGTAAGGCCTTTACTTACTACTGGTCCGCCATGAGCAATGGTCACCATGTCAAGGGGGTGGCCATAGGCGTCTCCAGCAGACTGCTGCCGTCTATTGTTGAGGTTACTCCGGTTGATGAGTGTATAATGCGATTAAGACTGAAGCACAGCTTAGACTTCATGTCTGTTATTGCAGTGTATGCTCCTACTGATGTGTGTGAAACTGAAGAGAAGGAGATGTTCTACGACAAACTCGGCACTGTACTGGACCAGTGTCCCTGTCGTGACGCACTCATTGTCCTGGGCGACTTTAATGCTGTCACTGGCACTGAAAGGGCTGGCTATGAAATATGAGTTGGTCCCCATGGCTCTGGTACCAGAAAGGACAACAGGTCTATCCTTCTGAATTTTGCAAGATCCAGAAGGCTGAGAATTGCGGGTTCCTGGTATGAGACACCAGTGCTGCACCGCTGGACTTGATATAGTAATGCCGGTAGGGTAGCAAAGGAGATCGACCATATCCTTGTTAGTACTCGTTGGAGGATCCTCCAGAACTGCAAGATTTTACGGAGTGCCGAGTTCTTTGCGACTGACCACAGGCTTGTTGTTGCTTCACTCAAGCTTTGTGTCAGGTCCAGAAAGCCTCCAAGACGCAACCACACTGTGTTTCATCTTGAGAAACTGAAGGACTTGACATATGCACAAGAGTATGCAGTGACAGTCTCCAATCGGTTTGGAGTGCTCGACACCCTTGAGGACCTTGAAGAGCTATGGGATACCTTCAAACGTGAGACTCTTGAGGCTGCCAAGGAATGCACTGGGGAGCACCCGAGGTCATGGAGGGGCTTCACCTCGGTAGAGACGCTGGAAAGTATTGAGGAGAGTCGCGCTGCCAGACTTGCTGGGGACCATGACCAGTACAGGGCTCTGTCACGTAGGACTAGAACTCTCCTGAGAAGAGACAAGGAGAGGTATGTCAGGGGTCTTGCTGAGGATGTTGAGTGTCATTTAAATGCTAAGGACCTCAGACCTACCTATCGAGCTCTGAAGAAATTCCGCTCCAAGTCTGCTGCTCAGGTGAGTGCTATCCGAGCAGCAGATGGTTGCCTCGAATCGAACACAGATGGGCAGATGGCTCGTTGGGCTGAATACTTTGAGCAGCTGTTCACGGTGGATCCTCCAAGCAGACAGCTCCAGACTGTAGGGTGCTGGATGAAACTGCACCCTCCATTGGCGATGTCAAAGAGGCTGTGGCAAAGTTGAGGGGTGGAAAGGCAGCTGGCATCTGCAACATCAGTGCGGAGCTGCTCAAAGCTGGGGGTGAAGTCATGATCCGTGGGTTGCATGCTGTCTTGACTGCTGTATGGCATTCAGGTACTGTTCCTCCTGACTGGAAGAAGAGGTTGGTCGTCCCGTTTCCGTAAGGGACAACCCGACTTGGAGGAGACCAAGGGGACGCCCACAGAACTCTTGGCTGTGGTAAGTCGATGCCTCCTGCTGGGAGTCACTCAGTATGGGAAGGGAGCCTGCATGGAGACTCGAGAGTCATGACCACCATGAGTGGTGCCATAGGGTAGGCCATGTATGTCCCCCATGATTGATTGATTGATTCTTGAGAGTTTACACCAGCTACCTCAACTTCAGGTTTGTCACTTCTGGTGCCTCAATGACATAGGCCTTTATGTTCTTGAGAATCCCTCTGTGGGTGTCCTGGAGCATTAGAGTAACTTGCTAGAGAAATTGCTGAAGTGTCATTGCAAATGGAGGCTTATCTTCATTGGCACTAGCAAGAGTGGCAGATCAGAGTATGGAATTGTATGGTCAAGACTCTTTTCTATGGTTATGTTCTCCCTTTCCTGAGGCAAACCTCCTATGTTGGGATCACCTGTGAAATTTCTGATTTTCAGAGTATGGTCAGAACATCATTTAGCTTTGGGTATAGCAATAGAAGAAATGTTGAGAAAAAGGGCTATAAAACCAGTGGTAGGCCATCAAGCCAGATTTTATTCCTGCATCTTTCCCGTGCCCAAAGTGACAGGCAACTTATCAGTCTCGAACTAATTTTTGTTTGGCGGTTCGGGGGATATTATGCTTTGAGCCCTCTCTTATGTCAGTTGGGTACACTCAAACCCCAGCTATTGCAAGAAATTGGTCCCTTAGCATCGCCGCTATAACTAAAAATGCGATAGTTATTGTTAAGAAGTAATGGGAAAAAATAAAATTGGTCCTGGCCCACCAGAGTGATGACATAATTTAACATATTGGTACGTTGTTTTCCCTTCATCTCATCATAATTCATAGACATTATTTACATTTTGATAGTATAAAGTAAACACAGACATGAAATGCATAAGAATACACATAATAAAAGCCTTATTTATCTTTATATGTTGATTGCTGGTGATCAGCAAGTGGGTCTGGCCAAGCAGTATGACGTAGCTATCTGGATATACTCATTCACAGGATAGCCTCATTCACGGGGAACAAGTCACTCTGGCCCCAAGTTGTTCCGGCCTCCCATCCCATCCGGCCTGCATTCGACCCAAGTCATTCCAATATGTCCCATATATGCGCAAAAACTTTGTCAATGCCAAAAACGTGCGAATAAGTAAATCTCCTTATTCTCTTCACCTTAACACTTGATTTAACTGATATAAACATACAATTTTTTGCCATGGGGCTATCCTGGCAAAGGTGAGATATGGTGGTGAACGGGGTCTCTTGTGGAGGGCCATGGTGGGGGACAGTCATGATGAGAACTAGTGTTGACCATATACTGATGTGAGTGACAGTTTGCACAAATGGCAATGATATTTTACAATTTATTCTTCATTGGTTGTTTAAAGTGTTTAATATATCTTCATAAGTAAATAAGTTTGCCAAAGTGACCAGAGTAGAAGGCCCCATTGACTGGGGTGGTTGACCAGAAGTGACCAGGGTTGGGGGCCAGAGTAACCGAGGCAATTAAGGATCGGAGTGACTTAAAAGCCATTCATGAGTCACAATAGCTCCAATTGACATGGGCATTAGCCATTTCAATGTGTCTTTTTGTGCTCCTGTAATAACTTTGAAATGCAATAGAGAAACCCATGATAGCTGGGAGATAAGTGTATAGATATCTCAATGGATAAGGATCTGGCATCTCTGTTCCACTCCCTCGTAGTCTGTTGTCCACCATATTCCCCATGGTTACCAGCCTGGGATCTGTCCCTAGTGCTCCATTTATCATTACTCAGCAGATCCCCATATGGTGTAAACTTTAGATACCCAGCACCACCAGTAATAACATTCTATTTGGGGAATATTTTAGCCTCATTATTTCTATGTATAAAGGAATGTTTTGAGGGGTGCCCAGCAAACTTTAAGAAAACTGAAAAATAAGGGCCACCCAAATATATATACCCTGGAAACTCAATAGTCATTAGTCCAATACTCAAATGCAAAATCCAATTTAATACTTTAATACTAATTTGAATACTACTATTGAATACCCAAGTATCCAAAATATTTTTGGGTGTTGGTAAGTGAAGAATGCTAGCTCATGTAATTGTGTTCATTGGCATCACTACTTGGATGTGAGTATAGGCAGCCAATTATAAGGCAGCATTGCTCCACAGCTGAGGAAATCAAATGAAAATGTTCACAAACTTTGATACAGTGCCACATGCCTACAGCTACTACTAGCCACAGTGAACACTCCTCACAGTGCTATCATCATGGCTAGTGAACCCCTTAATATAACCAAAAGACAAGGAATCCCTAATCCTGAAGCTTTAACCCTGATGAATGTTGTGTAGTGTTGGCGTGATGATTTCAGGCAGAGTATCACTATCATTTGGTGTCATGGAGTCGAGGTGACCGTCGTGACATTATCATATATGAATACAATGATATCAATTATAGATGGCTGTAGAAAAGCATAAATGCAAGCAATGTAGTGAAAGCAACACATGAAAAGAATCATAGATGCAATGAAAAGATTTTTGGTGAATGTGTGGGAGACATGTCAGAAAGAATAATGAAATGAATAGAAACTGTACTGCAGGAACACATAGATCTATAAGCAATAAGAAGCTAAAAAAAAACATGGCTTTGTAATACAAAAAGTGAAGTTTTCCATGTAATACTGAAAATGCAGCAGAAGATAAGGATGGAAATTTCCGCTGGCAATTGCCTCTGTTCTAAATAGATAAGTGAAACGAAAATACTCTCTTCTGCTTGGTTCACAATAAATAAAGTACTGAAATATTAGTTCCGCGTAAGCCACAATACATAATATACACACCATACTATACAGCTGTGTGTGTGTGTGTGTGTGTGTGTGTGTGTGTGTGTGTGTGTATGATGCGCGGTGCTGGCCAGCTGCCCTTGGCTCTTTACGTCTGTCAGCATGTAGGGAAGGAGTACTTGTTCCCATTATCTTGTTCGCTTCATTCTTTTTTATACAAAAACAGCTTCTATACTACTAAATTGTACCTTCCTCTTACCATACATGAGACTCAAACTCTAATATCTATGAGTGGAGTGCAATGTTGACTATATAAAATAAAAATATAGTAGTTCCATTGTTTCCCATTATAAGTATGATATGAATAACCAAATTCATATCAGGAGGATAAAAATGACTAAAAAACAGGTTATTAAAATACAAAAAATAATCATTTCAAAGAAATACGAATCAAAGAAACTTTATGGTGCCTGTTTAAAAAGTGCGCTTCCAGAAGGCGTACAACAATTTACTACTAAGCCACCCAGAAGGCTTACAGCAGTTTTCGGGTTAATATTATACTGTACCCTATTGCAGGTATAACCATATTTTACTCTCATGTATACTATATATGCATATTGTACCATATTGTTGCATATGAGTATGTGTGCGACACAATATAAGCTGTTTACTGTACAGTACAGAACTGTATTGTACTCAATTTTCGATGTCCGGACTTTTTCACTCTCTGGACATGGCCAGTCTGTATTAGTCCGTAAAAACGAGGGCTGACTGTATTTCCTTCTCTATATTTCCCAATTCTCTGCATTTCTTCAACTTCCTGTTCTAAATTTTGTGTATCATCTTGAACCTTTTGTATAACCTTTTCCACTAATTCTCTCTCGTCTCTTTCCCTGCGTATTTATTAGGATTTTCCTTTTTCTGTATTCTATAAATTACCATGCATTTTTTTCTGTCCACTGTGTCCCTCACCAGGTTTTCCTTCTCCTTAATAATTTGTATGATGGTGTCCTTTGTGTTGTCCTGTACTTATTTCTAAATTATCTCTGCAAAAGTAATCTTTTCTTCTTCCCTTTTTTGTTGACGTCAGTTGTACTCCAGATAGGAATTGACTTCTCTCTATCCATATTATAACCACCCTCTTTTTTTTCACTGGTTCACATTTGGAGACAGGACAAACTACGAATAGCCTCCCTCTCTCCTCCATACATACATTATCAGGCTCCTCCAGCAGTAAGGGGCTTGGTACTTGATGCCGTTGAATGTTCTAGAGAAGCATGTCCGGTCAGCACAAGTGTCGGTGTGTGTGTATTTACCTAGTTGTATTATACGGGGTTCAAGCGGGGCTTATAGTGCCCTGTCTCCATATCTCCATATATCCAACATTTCCTTGAATTTATGTATATTGGTTGCTGTAACAACCTCCTCTTTTAATCCATTCTAGATGTCCACAACTGTACTTTTTTGTGTCCTTTAGACACCAACTCATTTTGATCATCCTTGAGGGTCCTCTCCTCTCTCTGGTTTCTTCTTCCATCATCACCAGAAAGAAATGTATGGTAGTCTATGGACTACAGGAAAAGAAAAATCCCAACAAGTTCGGGAGAGAAAGAGAGGAGAGAGAATTAGTAAAAAAGGTTATACAACATGTTTAGGATGACACAGAAAACAGGAGATACAAGAAACGCATAGAATTGGGAAATATAGGGAAGGAAATGCAAGACCACTCAAGGTGAGGTTGAGGTCACAAGTGGCAGTGGAAGAAATTACAGCAAGGGTTGGTAGACTGGCACAAACTAAAGGATATAAGGAGATATGGATAAGGAGAGACATTAATATGGAAGAAAGACGGAAGGAAAACTATCTGAGACAAGAGGCTAAGGAAAAAAACTTAATGAGGACAGAGACCGAGAAGAAGACTTTTTACTGGAGGGTGTTAGACATGAGGCTGAGGAAGTGGTTTCCCCAGGAGAAAGAAGAAAAGTAGAGGAACCACAGCAATAGTAGCAAGTGATGGAAAGAGCAACAAATTAAAAGTAGCATATACAAATGTGGATGGGATCATTTCAAGTATGTTAGAAATAAAAGATTATCTAAATTTTAAAAAACCAGATGTATTCTGCATGGTAGAGACAAAATTAAAGGAAAAAATTCAAATAAATTTCTAGCAAGAGGGATACAGAATTTAGAGGAGAGATAGAAAAAGGAAAAGGAGAAGAAGGGGTACTAATAATGGTGCAAGAAGACATCTTTGTAGAGGAAGTGCAATATGGTGATGGCATGGTGGAAGTCATTGGCATAACAATTAGAACTAATGAAAGAGAAAGAAAGAAAATTATAGTAACATATGTGCCACCAAAAACTAATATGTGGAAGTTAGAAGAACATAAATTAATGCAGAAGGAGGTGTTAGAATGCCGGGATGACATTACAAGGAAGGACAAGAAAGTACTATTAGTGGGAGACTTTAACTACATTGTGTGAACTGGCAAGAAATGGAATGGAGTTGGAAACACAGGATCATGGAGTGAAGATATGTTGCAGTTAGCCATGGAAAACACTCTGGATCAATGGGTGGAAGAATTCACTAGGCTTAGGGAGAAGAAGAACCGTCACTGCTAGACCTGGTATTTACAAAAAAAACAGAACTCCATCCCATCATTAAGTACCTAAGTCAAGTGGGGAAAAGTGATCATGTCTTGATCGAAATGGAACAACAGGAATGGGCTTGGATAAGAAAGTATAATAATAAAAATGGAAGGTTGAATTATGCAAGGGATAATTTGAAGGCTTAAGGAAATTTTTTGAAAGTATAGATTGGAGAGGGATCATGAGTAGTAAAACAGCACAGGAGAAATATAAAATATTCTTGAGGAAGCATAATGAAGGTGTGGAAAGATATGTACCCAAATTCAGAGTAAGGAGTAGCAAACACATGGTACAATGTTAGATGTGCAGAAGCGAAGAGGACAAAAGATAGGACTTGGAGGAAACTGAAGAAGCAGAGGAATGAAATTAATAGAGAGAGATACAATGAAGCAAGAAATGAGTATGTCGGAATAAGAAGAGAGGAGGAAATAGCTTTTGAAAAGAATGTGGTAGAGAAGTGTGAAAATGAACCCAAACTCTTCTATAAGTATATAAATGGAAAGATGAAGGGTACAGAAACCATAGACAAGATAGTTAAGGGAGGAAAAACATACCAAACAGCAGAAGAGCTTAGTGAAATTATGAACGAGAGCTTCAAACAAATATTCACACAAGAGGAGGCATTTACAGAACCAGGTATGATAGAGGCATGGGAGGGATTCAAGGAGGTTGTGGTATAGAAGCAGGATGTTAGCAGACTGATGGGAAGTCTGGATGTAATAAAAGCAATAGGACTGGATGGAGTATCAGGCTGGACACAAAGGGAATATAAGGATCAACTAATACAGCCAATTTGGGAAGTGATTACCAGCTGAATAGAGGAGGGAAGGGTACCACAGGAGTAGAAGAGGGCCAGCATAGTGCTCATTTACAAAGGAGGAAAGAAGACCAACCCATCAAATTATAGGCCTGTGTCACTAACAAAAGTGTGGTCAACAAAATCTGTGAAATATTAATGAAAGAGAAATGGGTGAGATATTTGGAAGACACTAGAGTCATAACTAACAGGCAACTCGGATTCAGGCAAGGAAAATCATGCATGATGAGCCTACTAAGTTTCTATACAAGATTAATTGAAGGAATTGAGAACAGAGAGAGGTGGATGGATGCTGTCTACCAGATATCAAGTAAGCATTTGATAGAGTTCCACACAAAATACTCTTACGGAAACTGAAGCACATAGGTGGACTGAGAGGAAAAGTATTAGAATGGATGCAAGACTATTTGAAGGATAGAGAAATGAGAACTGTAATCAGGGAAGCAACGTCATGTTGGAGAAATGTAACAAGTAGAGTACCGCAGGGGTGAGAACTGTGATCAGGGAAGCAACGTAACAAGTGGAGTACCACAGGGGTCAGTCCTGGCACCCATAATGTTCCAAATATATGTAAATGATATGTAGTGTGGCGTGACCAGCTATATGAATCTGTTTGCAGGTGACGCCAAAGTGATGAGAATTTTTATGAGCACTGATGATTTTCAAGAACTACAAGGAGATATAGACAAGATTGATGAATGGAGTGAGAGGTAGAAACTGGACTTTAATGCAAAGAAATGTCATGTGATGGAACTAGGAAAAAGCAAACGATGGCCAAAATGGAGCCACAAGATGGGACAGGAGGTAACACTTAAGACCAAGGAAGAAAAAGACCCAGCGGTGGTGATACAGGATACACTGAGCCCAGAAAGACACATAAATCAACTATTTGGATCAAAATGTAGAATGTTAACCAACATTAGGGTGGCTTTCCACTACATGGACAAGGACATGATGAAAAAAATTCTAAGCAGTAGGATACATCCCAGGTTAGGATATGCAGCAGTGATGTGGTTACCTAATATGAAAAAGAATATAAGGAAATTAGGAAGGATCCAAAGAGTTGCCACAAAAATGGTACCAGAGTAAAGAGAACTAACGTATGAAGACAGATTAAAGGAAGTGGGACTGCCAACTCTGCAAGATAGAAGAGGGAGAGGAGATCTAATAACTCTACATAAGATAGTAAATGGTATTGAAAAGCTTGACAAGCAAAACCTAGTGTTGACGGATGAAGAAGCTTGACAGATGAGATGTTAAGGAAGATAAAAAAAGTCAATGTTTAAAGGACACAAAAAGGCGGTGTTGGCCGGTATGTGTGTTTGTGTTCAAATTGAGAGGCCGCATTCAGATTGGTGTTGAAAATTTCTTCGCCAAATGTGTTCGGTTTGGGAAGTGGTTGAGTCATAGGGTGTTCGAATCAAGAGAAAAACCACGTGCACTTGTGCAGGATGCTTCACAGTTAACACACATGCGTGCCAAAGCAGTACAGCACTGGTACATTTTAGCAATTGCCCACCAAATTAGAATTATCCCAGCCAATTTAGATTTTTTGACAAATTATTTTGACACTTTTAAATTTTACATCAGTAAATCACTTCTCTGCTAGAGGGCACATTCCCATGAGATACACTTTGCTGCTATACACCACCAGTTGCTGAGTTACTTGCAGACGCATCGCTCCGCTGTCAAGGAATCTCATCTGCCAACCATCTTCCCGTTATCCTTTTTGGAGCGGAAAAGTTTTGCCACAACCTGTTAACCGTTTAGGAGTCGGTTGCAACACCACCCAATATGCTGGATTATGGGAGTTGTCAAATGACAATTATGGATTTTGAAGGTTCAACCTGTGTATTAATCCATGTGTAATAAAAAAAAATCTCTTTCTCCCTCCCCTCTGTGTTTTTGTCAGTAGAAGCAGAAATTAACTAATGATTGACTTATGACATTGTCTGGGGATACCTTGTGCAAGCACACACGGCAGAAGAATTTTTCCTTCCCCGTGGTGGGGACATTCTCTAAAGAGGTGCTGGTTGTTTAACTGTGCTGGGTATGGAATTTAGGAATATGTATTTCCATATGGGTAAGTATATTCCTAAAAGATGTTTTTACTCAAAGACTGAGTAATATGAGTTGCAGTCCTTAAGTTTAGCACTATACCTAAAGAATGAAACAAGGGCAAAACTTGAAAGGGTTGTGTATGTAATACTATAATGCAGTACGAATTATGGATGTCCAAGAGAGAGAGAGATAGAGGGAGGGAGATCATATGTTCAGTGCTGCCTTTACAAGAAAAATGTATACGTAAATGAACAGATAAATTTCAGGCAAAAGAAAAGAAAGTTTCCTTATCATTATCTTTCTTTCATTTTCCTTGTAAAATTTTAGGAGGAAAGGCAATGAATTTGAATTATGAAAATGATAAGTTTATCTTTTCAGATTCAGGAAAAGAAGCAAGAAAATATTACTGTAGAATCTCAGGTTATGATCATCTTGGGTTATGAGTAATTTCAGATACGAGCTGTTGTTCAGTTGATTTTTTGCTTCAACTTGTGAGCAAGAATTTGAGTTACAAGCTAGCTCCAGGTACATTGCCAAAACCTAGCATTCGATGCATTCAGTTTACTTTATTCCCCACCATAGGAGCAATTCTCTTGTTTTGCCAGCATTTTGTGAGTTACTCTTATCTCCCCTCCATCTAGTCTGATAATTCTCTCTCTCTCTCTCTCTCTCTCTCTCTCTCTCTCTCTCTCTCTCTCTCTCTCTCTCAACAGATAGATAGATTGTTTTTCATCTTATTCAGTTAGTTATTCTTATTTTTATTTTGTGTACTTATGGAATTCTGCTTTGAGTACATAATCTTTAAAGTCATCAACAAAACTTGATCATGCTTTCATCAAGAAAATAAAAAAAGAAGTTTTACTTACTTGTTACAAAATTAAAACTTCTGTATTTGTTGATGATTGTGTTTGTTTGTTTTTTCAGGTCTCAAAACATACTTCATTCATGGTTATATAAGAAAAGAAATAAGCAGTGAGTGCATTGGCAATACAGAAGGCCAGTACATCACCTATAAATCATCAAGAGTAAGTATGCTGCTGTATCCTCTTTTTAATCACCTTGTATTATTTAAAAAAAAAACATAATAGATAAATGAATGATTAGTAAATGGAAAAAATAAGATGGTGAAATAAATTAATGAGTGAGGTGGGATGTGATTTCCATCTGTTTCTGGGGAAAAATTGTATCAGTTCCCAAGTTTTCCTGCCAGGGCTTTTGAGTTCAGCTTGACCATGTGCTATTGTTAGTGTGTGACACTGTTCATCCAGATGCAGGAGAAATTCAGATCTCTAAATCATTTGTTCTTTCTGTCTTTCTATAATTGTAAGGAATGGATACTATATACTGATGTTAAGTGGGATCTTGGTATTTTTGGTACCAACTGCATTTACAAAACCATTATAGAACCAAGAAGTACTCAGTGAAACTGAATGAAGACCTACTATACTCAATGCAGCATAAAATGAGTGTTTAGGTTTGATACCCTAGTCCTCTACTGTTACTACACCTCCCCAGTTCCCCAACCTTTTCTCCAATCTTGGCCCCCCCCCCCCCTCTCTCTCTCTCTCTCTCTCTCTCTCTCTCTCTCTCTCTCTCTCTCTCTCTCTCTCTCTCTCTCTCTCTCTCTCTCTCTCTCTCTCTCTCTCTCTCTCTCTCTTTATATATATATATATATATATATATATATATATATATATATATATATATATATATATATATATATGTATATATGTGTGTGTATATTTGTCTCATATAACTAGGACTAGGGTCCATCTACTTATCTCTGAGGTTGAAATACCCAAAACTTTTTTGAAACCCGTGGTAGAGGGTACCATAAAATCGCTCCGATCCCCCCTACCCCTCTACCCCCTATCCCACCACCAGCATGCCCTTACCGCCACTCGTCGCCATTCCATTTTCAACCTTCATAGGGTTAACTACTACGCTTCAAGGTTGTTGTGTGTGCCAGCGCCACGTGATGGCGTCCCCTACTCAACACGCTGTTCCAGGAGCCGGCTCTAAGAGGTTCTGTAGTGGTCCAGGTTACAGTTGCCAGATAAGTGCTATTGCCTCAGACCCCCATTCCTTGCGTGTTCCGTGCCGAGGCTTGTGTGAGGTAGACAAGCATTGTGACGAGTGCAGTAAGTGGGATGATTGTTTGGTTGTTAAGGCATATAATCACCAGTTATTCCTTAAGGGCAAGCGGAAATATGAGAAACAACGGGGGACATGTACACAAACCCTGTCGTCCTCTGTGGTGTCATCAGTTGGTTCTCGTTCAGCTGAGGGTGAAGGTAAGGTGAGTGCTGTTGCAGAAGGGGCAGTTCTCTCTTCACCAGCTTGTTCTGATGTTGGACCTTCTGCTTCACAGCTGGGTGATAATTCTACAGTGAATAAACTTGAGATTCAATTCACCAATGCCATGTCTGTTATGTCTCAGATGGCTAGTTTTTTGGTGTTTCTGGTGCTTTGCCTCAGGCTAGCTTTAGAGACTTAGTAGAGGAGATGGTGGATAGTAAGCTTACAAGCCTTGCTTCGCTTCCAGCTCCCCCACCGCTAGCGGGGGTCACGTCCCTCGCCCCCCTTCCACTGACACTCAGCTGTTCGCTCAGGCGAGCCCAGTCGGAGCAGAAGGGGAGGGACGGCTGGTGGCTGGTGTATCCTTGGATCCCCACCCCCGGGTTTCACCTGTTTATCAGGCCCTCCAAGGAAGGTAATCAGGCTTGAAACAGAGCCACATGATTACCAGCAGGGAGGGGAGCAATCACATGATGACGTGAAGGGTTTTGGTAGAGCGTTTTGCACGTCTTGCCCTCTTCACACCTGTGATGTTGTAGTAGCACCTGCTTTACAAGCCGAAAGTTTGCTAATAGCACCTGCTTTACAAGCCAAAGGTTTGCTACTAGGACCTGCTTTACAAGCTGAAGGTTCGCTACAAGCACCGCCAACCCGTGGCGATCACACGAAAGGGGGCAATGACACGATGTATCCTCTCAGCCACTCGTCTGATCAGGGTCATACTGTCCGCACTGTTCAGTCAATGGGTATACAGCAGGCTGGAGGTGCTGCTAACCCACCACAGTTTGTGACTCATGTGTCTTCTGGAGGCACTAGAAAGCCCACAACAATATCACCCTCCGGAAGGTGTGTCTTCCATTGTTTCCACCTCTGATGAGGAAGACGATATAAAGAGGGATGGTCAACCAGGACAGGAAGGTGGTGGGGCTGCTGCCGACTTTATGCTTTTGTCACACTTTATCTTTGACTAGTTTAGTGATGTTAAGGGAGAAGCTATTCACTGCAGGCGACCAGCGAGTCCGGCAGAGGAAGACTTTGTTGTGACCAAAGCTGGTATTGTGGTTGTGCCTTTTAAGTGGTCCCGGCCAATGTCGGAGGTCATGGACTTCACGCATGAGCTGTTGACTGACAAAGTGGAGAAAGGGAAGTCAGCTATACTCCCTTACATAGCTAAGAGGCATTTCTATGAAGTGAGTGACGACACTGTGAAAGGCCGTTCCTTAGTCATTAATCCCGAGTTAGGGAGGTATACGTCCCAGAGGGCCCACGATACCCCAGCCAGGATCTCCACTGCCGACCTGGTACGGATGGAGGAAGCTATGAAATCCATCCGGGAGATGCAGAATTTCTAGTTTTGGATCTTTGGTGCCTTCATCCACTTGGTTAAACTTAATGATAAGATACCAAACAGAGATTTACTTAAGGCTAAGACAGTGGACAACATGCAGAAAGCCATGAAGGATGCCGCCAAGGAGTTTTCTTTGGTGTTAGCCAACTTACTGTCCTTTAGGAGGGACATGGTTTTTGAGGAGTTTACCTTCCTCCTTTTTGGTTCCTAATAGAATAATTTTGAGAGGGTCCTCCTTAGATTCTAAGTTTTTGTTTTTTTACCTCAAAGTTTCACAAGCCAGCAACAATGCAGAGAAGGTGGCCTCACGGTCTTTTCAAGAAGCAGCTGCAGAGGCACTTAAGAAGAAACGGGCACCACCAGCTGTGTCAACGTTGCTCTCCCACCCAAGCAGCAAAGCCTTCCAATTCTGGGCTGTCTAGTTTTTCCAGGAAGCCTTTCACAAAAGTTGCTCCCCATCCACTTCAGTCTGTTCCTTTCCGTCCTAGTCATTGAGGACGCATGTTAGGGACATGATAGGTAGGAATTCATTGTATATATTTATGTAGATATAATCTGATCCAACATCTCTATAAGATGGTGCAATACTTCAGAAATGCTGACACAGCTTTGTCCTCTACAAGGAGTTGCATGTGTTTACATATATAACTTGGCATTTCAATTGTTATTGTATACATAGGATGTTACATTTACTAAAGTATAATAATATAAACTCTCTAAGTAGGATGTAATTTATAAGACATCACTATATGAGATAAAATAATGTACTTCAACACTGAGGCATCAGACACACACACCCATCCCTGCATCACATGACCACGCCTCGGAGTCAGCAGTTTCCTGCGACGTGAAGAGCGGCAGGCCGCACCAGGAGAGAGAAGAAATCAAGCTGCGGTGAGAGGCGGTTGGGGGAGACCCAACTGGGCCGCCGCTGGCCGGTCTTCCCCCGGTTTTGCGTGGTGTTTGTGATGTGAGGACTTTGGTGTGTTGTGCTGTGAACGTGTATGTTCTCGAGACTCAGAAGTGTTCTCTAAGTTATCTCCCAAGAGACAGACTAAACACTTCTCCGAGAAAAGACCGTGTGTCGTGAAATCATTGTAAATATCACACATAATATATTAACTTTTATAATCTGAGTTTCCTTCCAAACCTGGGTCTGAGAACTATAATACATAATATTAACCAGTTGACCGCTCGCTACAAGAATCAGATTCACTTAAACCAATTTACGTTCGTGAGCTATCCCAAGTTCCACACGCGGAAAGTCGGGTTTTCGCAAATAGGAGTCATGTCCCTCGAACGTACAATTAGCTGGCTGTCTCTCTCAGAGTTAGAAGGAGTCGCAAAATTTTGGTGCGGAGACATGGGAAGTGCAGATATTAACCCTTAGCGTACGGCTAGCTAATTTATTTTCGATTCCCATCTCCGGGTAACTTTTGGAATATAGGAAAATGTTTGCAGATAATTTTATTGATAAAAATCCATTTATCTGTTTAATTCTGAGTACAATGATGTACTGTCAAGCATGCTATGACATCTGAGAGCAAAATTACAGCCCATAAAAGATTTCTGTCAGATCGTGCATTGTAACCCGCTGACCAGAAAGGCCCAGCAGCGTGACGAAATGGTCCGCGAAACTCTCTCTCTCTCTCTCTCTCTCTCTCTCTCTCTCTCTCTCTCTCTCTCTCTCATGCAGGTAGAGTGAGTTTATTTTTGGCTACACACACACACACAGATAGAGAGAGAGAGAGAGAGAGAGAGAGAGAGAGGCTTATCACGCAGTATTTGACACCTAGGACGGTAAACAGACCTGAGATATCTTCCTACAGTCTCTTGGCCGAAGATTCTGTGTGTGTGTGTGTGTGTGTGTGTGTGTGTGTGTGTGTTTGTAAAATGGGAGATGGAGGAAAGGAAAATGAACCCAATTCCTTCCTTTGTTAGGCGGGGAAATCGTCTCTCCGATGTCTGTCATCGGTCTCAAAACAAAAATCACTATCGTCACTCTCATCAGTTATGTCAAAATCAGAATCATATGGAACATGTATTTCCGCATCCATGCTGCTTTCTTCAAGCGGAGGGGGGGAACTACCCGCCGGGTCCCGGGGGTTGCCAGATGTTGCCTCCATGAAGGAGAAAATCTAAGTGAATAGTACGTGAAAGCAGTCAAAGTGGCAACTCAGCAAGTGGGAAGTGTTGCCAGATGCTCAGGCTCCCCTTGTGAGTCGAGAGAGTGGCGCGACAATACGAATGTATGGCGGGAAAATTCTTGATTACATGAACGATCACCGTCCCACCAGCCGTGGCGCTATGATCGTTCATGTACGATCACCGTACGCTAAGGGTTAAGGGAAAGGTACTGCATTGCCTTCATCGGGTGACCACTTCTATCAGAGTCCCCAATTGTCTTCGCGAGTTATTCACCTAACTCAGAGAGAAGAAGAGCTTTGGGGGAGGAGGTCCAGACTCTTCTCAGGAAGGGAGCGATAGAGTCGGCACCTCCCAATCTGGGGGTTTTACAGCTGTGTTTTTGTAGTGCCTAAACTCACCGGGGTATTTCGTCTAGTGATAGACTTGTCTTTTCTCAACAAGTTCATCCCCAGGACAAAATTCCGGATGGAGACCAACACTGGTTCTGTCAGCGATTCAAAGGGGCAATTGGATGATGTCAGTGGATCTACAGGATGCTTACATTCAGTATGCCTTTCCACCCTTTCAGGTTATCAGGAAGGTACTCAACAAACTTCGCAGCTCGAAAGGGGCCAAGCTCATCCTCATTGCCTCATTTTGGCCTCAGATGGAGTGGTTTCCTGACCTAGTGGAATTAACCATCAACACTCCAAGGAGACTCCCTCTGAGGAAGGACCTTCTGCATCAACCACATTTTCAGAGGCATCACCTCAATCCCCATGTGCTTCATCTAGTAGGGTGGAGACTATCCAGCGACTCAGGCTATTCCAGGGCAGTTGCACAGACAGTGGTGAAGGCTAGAAGGCACTCCACCATTGTAAACAACCAGCGTAAGTGGAAGAACTACAGACAATGGTGTCGTAAGCATGGTCATGCAATCTCGAGACCATCCAGCCAGAAATTTGCTGACTTTCTTTTGCATCTTTGTCAGACTCGTGGTCTCTCAGTTTCTGCTGTTAAGAGCTACAAGTCAATGCTCAATAGTGTCTTTTCCCTGAAGGGCTTTAACTTAGCTGAGGATCCGGTCCTGAAATGCCTGGTCAAGGCTTTGAGGTGGAGGTCCCTAGAACTTGGGTCAGTGCACCAAGCTGTAACCTGGATGTAGTCCTTAGGGTTCTTTCTCTGGCTTCCTTCGAGCCACTAAGGTCCTCATCCTTTCGGGATCTCACCAAGAAAACGTTATTCTTAGTGGCCCTGGCCACGGCAATACGTGTTAGTGAACTGCAGGCTCTGACACACAAATTCATCTGGCAAGGTGGTGATGTGATCCTGTCTTACCTACTGGAGTTTGTGGCCAAGACAGAGATGTCATTGAATCCCCTGCTGCGGGAGTTCCCGCTTAAGAGTCTCTCCGGGATCCTGGGGAAGGACAACGAAGAGCACCTGCTCTGCCCAGTTAGAGCACTTTGGATCTTTTGTGAGAGGACCAAGGATTTACACCCTGGTATCAGAAATCTCTTTGTCTCAACTAAGGATGGATCTAAGTCTCTGAGTAATAACACATTGTCCTTCATTCTGAGAGAAGTGATTCTACAATCTCATCAACAGTTAGCCGGAGATCATTTCCCACTCCTGAGGGTCCGGGCTCACGAGATTAGGGGTATTGCTACATCCCTCAGTATGTGGAGGAACAAATCTTTGTCAGCAGTTGTAGAGGCAGCCTCCTGGGAGATGCCCAGTGCTAATCACTACTTAAGGGATGTTGAATGGGTGGATGGTGATATTTTCTCATTAGGTCCGATTGTCGTGGGAGGTGACTTTGTGGCCTAACTCTCCTGTCAGGCTCAGGCCTTGCCTCACTGTATATTGTCCTGTATATATGGGTTAGTTCTATGTATATGATGGCATATACCAGAGATTATGGGGGGAATGGCTTCACACTTTCTGCAACCTGTTCACACAGTCCTCTCTGCTCGTGTTCTGCAAATGCCACAGTGAGTGTGAGGTACTGCTTCAACCCCAGGGGAACGATTCCTCTTTCTAGTTTCCAGGGATTCTTTTAAAGATAAGGTTAATAAGACATGCCTTCCCACCTCCTGACAATGTGGAAGTCTGACCTAGTTATATGAGACAGGTATATGTGACAAATTATTTTTCAAGCTTAAAAAATATTTTCACATACTTACCTGTCTCATATAACTCACAGCCACCCTTCCTCCCTTCAGCATGTCCTGAAGCTTGAAATGGAATGGCAACTTGTGGCGGTAGGGGCATGCTGTTGGTGGGATTGGGGGTAGGGGGGATCGGCAGAACTGCTTTGCGCATGGTACCCTCTACCGCAGGTTTTAAAAAAGTTTTGGGTATTTCAACCTTGGAGATAAGTAGATGGACCCTAGTCCTAGTACCATGAGACAGGTAAGTATGTGAAAATATTTTTTAACCCTTAAGTGCTCCGGAACACAATCGTGGCTTTGAGGGAAATGCCCTTTGACCACAATTGAAGTCCCATATTTGACGAGCCACACAATTAAATTGCACGCCTCCTGGCTGCTGCTTGTAGCCAGCTGACACTCTCCCGTCCTCGCTCGACTCATGGGATGCACCACTAGTTGTGTGGTTAGGAAATTATAGTCACAATGGCAATCACACCGTAAGGTATCAGATGCCTCTTTTTTCACAATTATTATTATTTCCAGACGTCGCTAACGGTTATTTATGCATTTATTTACTGAAATAACATGAGTAATGATAAAATCTTGTTGTTAGAGAACAGATATGCCAGATATAATTCATTTATTGGTAGTATAATGCGTATTTCGTATATTACCATATGAGGCGTCGCGAACCAGAGGGGGCTAAGGGACAAAACCAAAAAAAATGAGTTAAGCGTGCCAAACTGTTGAGCCATGCTTGCTCTATGAGCCGAAATCCCTTAGATCCCTCTGCCTCCCTTCTAGACACGCTAAATTCGCCTCTATTCCAAGGCTACCAAACTGCGTTTTTTCTGTGAAAAATCCGGAGGTAGCGGCGCCAGGCCAGAGGGGGCTATGTCTCCACCGGCTGCCTCAGCCAATCAGGCGGCGTATTGACGAGACGTCATAGGCTCTCGGCCAGTCACGAGGGATTATTTCCGGTGGGGGTAGGGACGCCAGCGGCCAGTCTCTCCCGCTCTCCCACGCCGGCTGCTCCAGGATTATTATTGTGCATTATTTTCGTTATTTATTCGCCATGTCGGACAGTGACAGTGTTGATAATCCTCCACAAGACATTGCAGAAGACAACAGTGAACGTGGTAGGGAAAGAAAGAAAGGCCGGAATGTTCCTGAGTGGAAGAAAAGTGCAGAAACTCGGGGAAAGAGTATGTCTCGCGTAGCACAGGCAAGGTGGTGAAGAAAAGGGAGATAGGGAGAGCCTGTAAGGATTTTTACATAATTTAATTGCATTTTTTTACTTACAATATCTTAATTATTATTAAATCTATCATTTCCTGCGATTAGAGAGAATTTGGGCCGGAACTAATTATAGCCCAAATTACACCCATTAAGACATAATTACATTTTTTATTTTTTATTTATTTATTTATTTATTTTTTTTTTTACGTGATAGACATCTTCAACACCTTTATTTTTCGTATATAAAACTTTTTTCTGTTTCAAATAGTTCAAAAGATATTGATTCCCAAAATTTCTAAAACTTTAAAGGCGTTTTCTGGAGTTTTAAAAAACTGTCCCTTAGCCCCCTCTGGTTCGCGACGCCTCATATATGGGCATGTGTATCCTCGCTCATGACCTCTCTCTATATTGTTTACATAAACCTTACATGGTAACAGCACTGAAACAAAGGAGGAGGATTGTATGGAACCCTCAGTCCGTGTCTGTCAGGAAAGATGGATTGTTCTCGACCCTCCACCTGTCGTGGCCCCCCACCTCGCCAGCCACCTGCTACGCCCGCATTGTGGTGTAGAAGCCCCACAATTGTTAGCACACCAAATGTTATTGCCATGATTCTAGCATCTGGAAATGAATATTCAGATGAGGAGGAAAATATTGATGAGGTAGCACTTGAAGTATCTACTAGAAGTGAAGCCTCATATTCTGAGCCAGCCACAGAGTCATCTGAGGCTTCTTCCCAGCCTCCCAGCCCACCCCACTGTGTCGTCCTCCTCCTCCTCGTACCATGCGTGTTGCCCAGCGTGCTAGACGTAACATCTTGCCCACCCTCAGCCACACATGACCACAACAGCCTGCATTCACGTGACCACAACAGCCTGCATTCACGTGGACAGATGGTGATGATTTTATTCCGAATGTGTATGATTTTGATGATGCATCGAGTGAAATTTCTGACGCTAGTGGCATCACAGATGACTCCACCATACTAGATTTATTCAAGCTATATGTGGATGATGCTGTCATGGATCTTATTGTTCATGAAAGAAATGAAGAAAGCCAGTTTTTATGTTGAATTTGGAAATAATAGTA